>PISX010009590.1:0-75004 GCA_004024625.1 Mellivora capensis
AAAGGGGAACCCTCTTACACTGTTGGTGGGAATGCAAGTTGGTGCAGCCACTCTGGAGAACAGTGTGGAGATTCCTCAAGAAATTAAAAATAGAGCTTCCCTATGACCCTGCAATTGCGCTACTGGGTATTTACCCCAAAGATACAGATGTAGTGAAAAGAAGGGCCATCTGTACCCCAATGTTTATAGCAGCAATGGCCACGGTCGCCAAACTGTGGAAAGAACCAAGACGCCCTTCAACGGACGAATGAATAAAGATATGGTCCATATATACAATGGAGTATTATGCCTCCATCAGAAAGGATGAAGACGCAACTTTTGTAGCAACATGGACGGGACTGGAAGAGATTGTGCTGAGTGAAATAAGTCAAGCAGAGAGAGTCAATTATTGTATGGAGCATAAGGAATAACACGGAGGACACAGGGAGATGGAGAGAAGGGAGTTGGGGGAAATTGGAGGGGGAGACGAACCATGAGAGACTGTGGACTTGAGGAACTAACTGAGGGTTTTGGAGGGGCGGGAGGTGGGAGGTTGGGGGAGCCTGGTGGTGGGTATCAAGGAGGGCACGTATTGCATGGAGCACTGGGTGTGGTGCAAAAACAATGAATTCTGGAACACTGAAAATAAATTTAAAAAATAAATAAAAATTAAAACAAAACAAGTCTATCAGGAAAAAAAAATGCGGTATGTGCACATAATGGAATACTCTTCAGCCTTAAAAAAAAGGAAGGAAATCTTGTCCCACGTGACCACATGGATGAACTCTGAGGACATTCTGCTAAGTGCAATAAGGCAGAATGGGACAAATACGGCACGATTTCACTCTCTATAAACAGTCAAACTCCTATGGACGCAGGGAGTAAGAGCAGTGCTTGCCAGAGTCTGGGAGGAAAGAGAATGGGAAGTTGCTTTTCAATGGGTAGAAGTTTTCAGTTTTGCAAGATGCTTAAGTTGTAGGGGAGTGCTGTGTGACACCGGGATTGTGCCCTTAAAGAGGGTAGATCTCATGTGAAATGATCTTATCGCAATAAAAGAAAAAATGTTAGCTTTAGGTTATGCAATTGATCCCGTCATCATTTCAGTCCTTTTTCTTTTTTTTTTTTTTTTTAACTGATAGTCACCTTCAAGGATGAGAAGCAGAGTTTTGAAGGGCTTGCGGTAGGTGACGTCAGACATGTCCTACCAGTGAACCATAAATGGACCTTAGAGCCGGATTAATCAAATTTCTCGATGTTCCAAGAAACTGAGCACAGACAGGTTATGTCCTACACCTGAACTGAGGCAGCTCATTTGTATCAGAGCTAAGACTGCCTCCAGGCTCTCTGACCCGTGACACGGTCCACTTTGTCGGTCTTGTAAGACACCTCTCTGGTGGGAAAGACCATGAATTTATCCAACATTAGCGCTGGAAAAGATTTTGGAAAGCCTCTGTGTGAATCCCCTCATTGGGCAGATAACAGAACTGAAGGCCAGAGAGGTATCTACCAAAAGATACACAGTTTTTCAGCAAAATTAACATGCTTTCTTTCCTTAGATGTGATTAGAAAGAGTACATTTTTAATAGAAAATAGGACCCAAATTATTATTTGCCAGAGATGTTAAGACTCCCTACACCAGAGGCAGTATGGCTCAGCTGGCTGAGGGAGGGGAAATCCTGGAGTTGGCCTGTTAATTGACAAATGAACGACGGTTCCCAAACTTTCTATTAATTCTCTTCAAAGAACATATAACTTCATGCTTTTCTCTTGCATGACTGAATTTCAAAAGAGGTATTTCAATTTTCTTTTTTATTAGGAAATGTTATACTCTAGAATATTGTGATGCTATAGAAATCTCTCGCTGTGGGAAGCCAAGCCGAACCCAAACCACGGCCCCCACAGGGTGCTCCCAGCCCAGGGCCTGGGGCTGCGGGCAGTAGTGGAAGCTCATTTCTAAGGGATGCGGGGCTCATCCAGTAGGCAGGTTTGGTCCCAGGACTCCCCAACAGCGGCAACGTCCTTCAAATCACACTCCAAACTCTGATTCTCCCTACTCGACTTTTTCCTTTCTTCTCCCTCTTCTTTCAAAGACTCCAGACCTGCCTGAAGTGTAGCCTCTCCCTGCTTGCTCACGTGGCCTCTCCCTTCTCTTTCATTAGCTTTCCCTCACTGGCCCGACCCCCAAGCAATCTCTTGCTCCTCTAATCCCATGCTGGCATCTGATTCTTGGAGGACTCAAACGAACACAAATAAGCTTTTTCTAACTACTCCTGCCTTTCCTACTGGCGTTCCAAGGCTTGCCCCAGACCAGGGAGGCATGGTCCACTCCTTTCTCCCTTCTTCCTAAGAGCTGAGAACCACCATTCCAGAATCTTGGCTCAGTTATTTAGCTAAATATTGATTAACAAGTATTTTAGGGACATAACGTCTATGATCTTACTATTACAGGAGCCGTGGAGTACACAGCTAAATTTAAAGTCCATTTGTGTTTATAAGGAGCAAGTAATGAAGTTGCAGAGGAAGGACTTACAAAGAAATAGTGGCTTCACTAATGAGGTAAGCGGCACATTGTTAAGTGTTGAATCTATCTAATCTAATCTAATCCAATCCTCTGCATGTGCTCAAGGTCAGAAGAGAAGAAACCACCCCGGCCTTGTAGTTTTTAAAAATCTGTATCAACTGGGATAATATAATACGAAGGATCATTGTGAGAAACAGCTAGAATATCAGCGAAGTGCCCATAAATTCCAAGGGATTGCCAACAGAGGTAACTGTTCCCCCGCTGCCAAAGGTTTTCATTTCTGGCATGTTCCCGTGTACTCTAGCATTAACCGTCTGTGTTACGTACATTACATACACCTCTCAGCCATAGTGCAAAAGGGGCCCCTTCTCCAGCAAAAGGCTGGAAGGAGGGGGGACAGGAGAAGCAGAACAGAAACACTGTAAATTCCAATCATGTAGCTTGGAAAAGGCAATGTGATGCTAATCCTGCAAGAGTAAATTTCTTCTTATCCCCTGAAACTGATGCAGACATTTCCATCTATTCATTCGGTTCCTGTAGCCTCCCTGTCAAATCTCTCCTAGTTGCCAAGCAACAAAAACAGCCGTTCTGTACATAAGCATTAGGCAATAACTATTGTCAATGTTTCTCCTTTCTTTGAAAGGGAAATTTAACGACCCTTTCCTATGAGAAAATGATGACAAGAACCTGTCCATGGTGAAACCCGAAAACGGTTTGTGTAGTCTGTGCTTTTGCTGTTTGTATCCAAGGACTGGGCTCAGCTGATTTACACATCCCTCCAAAATGATGAAATTAAGATTTGCCCCAAAGCTTGCATGATTTGGTCTTTAAAAACAACTATGTATCATCCACCTGAGACTAATATAACACTGTGTGTTACACTGGAATTAAACAAACAAACAATGTATCATTAAAACTGGCCTAGGAAATGAGTTCTCTTTTAAATGAGGTTAACATTTTACAGAGGCTCTGATTCTGCTAAAATTTCTTTCATCGGATGCGTGGGGTTTTCCGACCATATTCCACTGCACATAAAGACTGGAACTATGTTTCAGGACGTTGTAAAACACAGATCAAGATAGTTACAGAAAAAAAAAATAATAAAATGGGACATCTGCCACCTGTTGAGGACAGACTCTACGGTTCAGCAGTTTAGCTCGGTCGTCTGTAGATACGACCCCTCTCAGTCCTCATGGTGGCCCAGGGCTCTTCTCTTCTTTTCTATTCTTCCTTCTTCATTTTGATGACTATGATAATTGTTTACAACCCAACTTCTATAACTTTAACAGCTCTACAAGCCGTTCACAGTAAGTGGTACAGCTCGGCAAGGGTATTCTAGACTAAGCTATTCCCCATTTCTGTATCATTCTGCTTTCCAACCTCACTCATTTTTTGCGAGGCTCATCAATAGTTATAAAATTTTTGTTTGGAAAAGTCAAGTCCAGTTTTATGTTCTTTTTCTCATTTGGGCTTTTTATTTATTTTTTTCTAATCTCGGTTCTATGTAAATTTGTATTTTGAGTTCCAAACTAGAGCTCCTTTTCCATTGTCTACATTGTAAAAATAAACAGATGAGCTCCCCTCAGATCTTTTAGAGTTTATGTAATTAAGAGCTCATGAAGCTCAATTTATTATTGTATTTGCAGACTCTGTTAGGTGCTATTAGTACCATGTTTAATCTACAGATTAGGAAACTGAGGCCCAGAAAAGTTAGGTGACTTGTTCCAGACTGCTTAGTTAGTAACGGTGGGGGGGGGGGGATAATCTCTGCCTCTCTCTCTAAATTCCATAACCTTACCTCACTGGAGATCACTTCCCAAGTATACATGGTTCCCTCAGGTTGCTTAGGGTTCACTCTTTGTTGGAATTAGTTATCAGTCCACACTTGGACAGTCTGCAAATACTATTCTGCTTTCCATCACCAAATTGTATTGCATGAATTGTATTCTGTTTAAACTGATATATAATAATGCATGACAATATCTGACTAAAAATTTTCTTTTGTCTATGCCAGTTCTAGTAATTTTTTTAGTTGAGAATTACATATAAAATTTTATAAATTAGCTTGACAATCTGGAGTTTCATGTGAGAAATAATATAATAGTCACTACGGAGACCCTAACCTTAATTTATTCATGAGTTTCTAGTACTGAACTTCTCTTATTATTATTGTTGTAATTTTTTATAGATTTTATTTATTTGAGAAAGAGATTGCACAAGTGGGGAGAGGGGCAGAGGGAGAGGGAGAAGCAGACTCTCCACTGAGCAGGGAGCCCTAAGACTCCAGGCTCCATCCCAAGACCCTGGGACCATGACCTGAGCTGAAGGCAGTCGCTTAACCGAATGAGCCACCCAACTGCCCTTCTAGTACTGAACTTCTTAAAAAAGATGTCATTTAGAAAAGAGTTATAAAAAGTGAGTATGTTCAAAATATAAGGTCCCTGATTAGCGTGAAGATTTTGTTCTGGTATCTTTCCTTAACAAAGTGAGATGTGGGGATCACCCCCCCTTTTTTTTTGGTACATCAGAATATGACTAGTTTTACTTACCAAAGGACCTCACTTACTATGGTGAAACCTTCCTGAGGCCACCTGTATTTGATAACCATCTTATAAAGATGCTGCTTTTTTGCAGAACTACAAAGCAGTCAACCTATGTAACCCTACTTTCTGTTTTAAGAAACAATTTAAAACTTGCTTTATTTAATACCAAAGAGTACTAAAATAAGGTGACAATTCCATTAACCTGTATTTCAGTTTTCAAGAAGGCTCAAGATTTTGCAAAATATTGTGAATGGGAAATGTGGTCTCTAAAGAACTTAACTACTCAAGTAGACATGTTCATTCATTCATTATCCATTCATTTACCCAATGGTATTTGGGGGTCAACTATGTGTCAAATCCAAGAATATGAAGGTAAGAGAGGCCCAATCCCTGTCCCCAAGGAGCACAGAGCCTCGCATAGGGAGAAGACAACTTTGGTGCACAAAGCACACGCTCAAAGGAGAACAGGAGGGCAAGAGAATTCAGGTGAGGCAGGAGGAAAGACCGGGTGGGGGGCAGGGGGCATATTCCTCTGAAAGAGCTCCTGAAAGGCAGGTGAATGAGGGCCAGGCTCCTGAGGGGGACACCTCCCAAACAGAGGAAAACTGCCTTCGCAAAGGCCCACAGGTAGGAGCATTCAAGGTCGGGATGGTGCCACTGAAGGGAGCCTGTGGGGAAGCGGCATAAATAAGATGGAAAGGCAGACGGGGTCAGATATCAGAGGACCTACGTCGTCACACTGAGGAGACTGAACTTTAGTCCACTGATACTTCCAGTTTAAATCCCTACAGCTGTGATCCACTAATATAAAGATATTTTAAAATAAAACAGCCATAGATAGGGTCAATTGTAAATTTTGGTTGTCTTAGAAATTAATTTAAGATTAAATTAAGATTAAATTAAGATTTAAGAAATTAAACCTTAAGTTATTAGTTTCTCCTTTGGACTAAAAGCTGCCCGAGGACAGAAATTATTTCCTCACCAAAGTACCTGTTCCTTCTCCATTCATCTAACAGAGGATCCACTGATGAACTCCTTCCATTACAAGGCTTTTGTTAAGTATTAATTTCCCACCGTGCTTGGCTAGGTGTTTACAAGAATACTGCATAGATCCGTTCTCATGTCTCTAAAAGCTTGTAATTGGTAATTTAAGACATAACAGTTGTGATTATTCTTAATTCTCAGGACTAAAATGCCATTGCTCAAGTGACAGATTGAGAAACAAACTAATCATAAAAAGGCCATAAAAGCTAATAAGTAAAGGAAATACATGTACTAAAATAAATCAATGTAACATTATAAATGACCGGAATCTTCAGTTGTTTATCGTGATTTATTTTACTGAGTTGAGAAATCTATTAACCTTTTTGATGTAGGAAGGTGGAACTTACTGAATGAGTTAGAGGAGCTCTACCTTCATCGTCATGCAGACTGATAATATTTACAACTTAAACACCACCCACCGTCTTTCAAAACAATGCCAGCGCTTTGATGAGTTCCTGAAGGGCAATGGAAAAAACACCGTCTGCTGTTAATGTTCGTGCTCCTGCAGGTATGTGACAGCGATCGTGACAAGTGGATGGAAGTGGCGCCTAAGCCAGTGCCTGGAGCGTGCACCCCGCACCGCTGTGGTCTGGGCGCTGACAGATCAGCCTCCTTCCCCTCACTGGCTGGGTGCCACCAGTGTTCTGAATAAGACACTCTTTCTACTGAGCCTACCATATTGGTCTGTCCAACCAGCCAGGCTTTGCAGAGAATCGATTACTATGACTCTGATTCTTTAAAGTGCTTTTCCTTCCCATAACCCAACGTTAGGAGCTGTCCCATGCATCCATCAACAGCCTTTTGGAAAGGGGCCAAACTTTGGTCAGCACCAGCTTCTCACATTGGAAAACACGGTCTCACCTAAGGAGGTGACTAGGAGGCAGAAAGAATGTGAAGCCCTCATACAAAAGGGGCACATCATTTTGCTCTTCTTTGCTCAATGCTCAGTAAGTAAAAACAACTTTGTATGCAAATGATCTATGGAATATATTACACAATACAACGACTAACAAATCTGCATCAATTTCTATGATAACACTTAGGACTCCAAATACGCTGCACGTTGTAGAAAATGGTTTTGGCCACATTCTCAGAGACTGGGCTCACGGGTTTGTTCTTCTGTGCCCTGGGGGTACTTGGGTGAAAAGCTCTGGCACGCAGATGTGTAGTGGAAAGGGGCCAGGCTTTACAACCAGACACAGCTGAGTGTGAAACCCTGCCCCTCCACGTTTCCTGAGAGTCTGACTTTGACCAAGTCACTGTACCTTAAGTCTCCTTGTCCTCAGAATGTTATTTAATACGAAGATCTACAAAACAGGTAGCATAGCCGTTGCCGGAGCCAGGGCGAGCTCTAAAAAAAATATCTCACAAGTCCTGCTCCTGCTTGAAACCTTTCAGCAGCGACTTCTGCCCTTTGAGTAAAGCCCTCCCTGGCTCATATCTCAGATTCTAAACCTTTTGGGGCACAGACCCTCTTTGGCAGTCTGGTGGAGCCTACGAGGTCATTCTTAGAATGTTTTAAATAAAATACATATGATTAGAAAGGAAACCACCATTCATACTGAAATAAAGAGGCTTTAACCCACTGAGCCACCCAGGCGCCCCCTGAAATAAAGTTGGAACAAAAGACTATGCCACGGGATTATCTGGGCTCCTCTATTAACGTCAAATAAGGTGATGGAGGGGGGCACCTGGGTGGCTCAGTGGGGTAAGCCTCTGCCTTCGGCTCAGGTCATGATCTCAGGGTCCTGGGATGGAGCCCCGCATCGGGCTCTCTGCTCAGCAGGGAGCCTGCTTCCTCCTCTCTCTCTGCCTGCCTCTCTCTCCTTGTGATCTCTCTCTGTCAAATAAATAAATAAAATCTTTAAAAAAACAATAAGGTGATGGAGGGACAGTTCCTGTAACTACAGTCATTCTGAAGTATCGAAAAACCGCATTTCAGGAGATCTGTGGCAACTGTAATTTGATTTGAGGCATCTGTGACTTCTAGTTGTGAAAGTCACAGGTTCTCCTGCTGCAACCGTGGGCTTTTTTCTCCGCTTGCGTTCAGGATTGAAGGCGATGCTAAATTTCATCTGGATGTGAATGAAGATGAAAATGTATTTTTTTTCATGCAAGTTTGTGGAATTCTGGATTCCACCTACGGATCCCGTGGAGGTCCAGGAACACAGGTGAAGAGTGAATATTCGACCAACACCAACTCCCGCCGTGTGCTGACCTCACCTCCCCTTACCCTCCTTCTCTGCTCACCACACTCTCGCAACACCGACCACGTGATCTCCAAACACGTTAAATTACCACCCCCGACCACCCCGCCAGAGCTTTTGCTTTTCTATCTGGAATGTTCTGGTCTTGGTTCTTTGCAGGGTGTTTCTTTCCTGTTGTCTTCATCTTGAGTGTCACCTCTTCTGAAACGGCTGAGCTGAGCAGCCCCATCGAAAGCACCCCCTCCCCGAGCCACCCTTATCAGATCACTATCTGAAATGATTGTGTGTATTTCTGCGGTCTCCATATGGACTCTCCGTTCCCCTGCCCTAAAAAGCAAGCTCCGTGGCAGCAGGAACCTCATCTACCTGTTCAACTCCATAATCCCAGCATCTAGAATGCTGTTGGGCACAAAGGAGGAGACCAACACATCTTGGCCAAATAAAAGAAAAAAAAGTGGGACTCCACAAATGTTCCACATCCCTCACTCTGTTTTAGGTACCGTGAGGTACCTAAAGATAAACTCGGCCCTCAAGTCATTTACAGTCTAGGGGAGGTGGGAAGTGGCCCTGTGGAAGGTGGGGAAATTGTCCATGTCCTACAACCATGGACAAATCTCTCGTAGGGCCTCCGTCTCCATGGTGCCAGATGAAAAGCTTGGATGAACTGATCTCCATGGTCTCATATATCTGTGGTTTATGATCATTAGGAGCTAATAGTGCAAGGTTGTATATATAAGAAGTGAGGAGTTTTGACCCTAACGGGAGGAAACTTCGCAGAGGAGGACAAGACTTAGAAGGGCTTTGAAGTGGGGCGCCTGGGTGGCTCATTGGTTAAACATCTGCCTTTGGCTCAGGTCATGATCCCAGGGTCCTGGGATTGAGCCCCACATCAGGCTCCCTGCTCAGCGGGAAGCCTGCTTCTCCCTCTGCCTGCCACTCCCCCTGCTTGTGTTCCCCTCTCGCTGTGTCTCTCTCTGTCAAATAAATAAAATATTAAAAAAAAAAAAAGAAGGGCTTTGAAGTGCAATCAGCCCCCAACAAATAATGAGAAGGGAGGATATTCAGAGTCATGAACCCTCTGTGTTGAAAGAAACGTTACAGGTTATCCAGCACAACCACTAGGTAATGGTGTGGCCATCTCTCTGTGAGGCCATCTCTGGAGGTGTAACCTAATACCCTAGCCCTCAGCTGTAACCCAGCATGGTGGTTAAGACTTTGAGTTGTAGAATGGTACTGCCTGGGTTCAAATCCCAGCTCTGGAGCTTACTAGTTTATGTGAACTTAGGCTAATTACGTAACTTTTCAGTGTCTCAGTTCTCCCCTCTGCAAAATGAGAGTAACAATACAATTAACTTCATGGGGTTATGGTCAAGATTAAGTGAGAAAATGAAAATAATATGATTAACACACATTCAGCGAATGCTCCTCACGATTCTTTCTGTTGAGTGGTTTTCTAGTGTGTCAAACTTACTACGTATACCCCAAAACCATTTTTCCCTTCTTCCATTGTAACTGAATTGTTCTTACTAGTTAGAGACTATCCAGTTTGTAGTTTCTACAGCCAATACATAACTATATCATACCTTCTCCTTGACATTCACATGTGTATTGAGTTCAGCCATCTTGCTTCTAGTGGAATAAGCCCTATAAAGAAGGAAAAGAAGATTAAACTTTTAAAATTGATTTCTCAGTGTGTTACTTTCGTGGTCTCTCCAAACATAGTAAACAATTTCATTCAGCCATAATCATAAATACCATTTTAGAATGTAAAAATACTTTCAAGCCAAACATTTGTCTTAGATGTCCTAAAAGCATGTTATGATTACTCTAGAAGAAAATGTAAAATCTTTTATGCATACTGTATTGACATGAAAAATGACAAAGACAGACGTGTGTGCGCCCAAACTGTGTTTCTTAGTAAGCAAAAGAAAGGTGTCAAAACAGTGAGAGGCAGGGCCCCCCAGCTGGGTGGCTCAATCATTAGGCACCTGCCTTAGGCTCAGGTCATGATCCCAGGGTCTCGGGATTGAGCTCCTCATGGAGCTCCCTGCTCAGCAGGAAGCCTGCTTCTCCCTCTCTCCCTCCCTCCCACTCCCCCCCTGCTTGTGTTCCCTTGCTCACTGTGTCTTTCCCTGTTAAATAAATAAATAAAATCTTAAAAAAAATAAAGTGAGAGAAGGAAAAGCATACCTATCTTAACTGGGCATTGTTAAGACTTAGAAGGGCTTTGAAGTGGGGCGGAAGCTCTTAGAAGAGCTGGCTCCCAATCCTTCCTGTCCCTTAGTTATTTTATTTGCCTCTAGTTAATATAACAAATATTTAACGAGTCTTTCCTATATACATAAACACACCAAAGCTCTCGAGGAAGAAACAGAAGAAATGATCCAAGATTTAAACATAAGAAACACTGTACATAACAGTTTTTAAACCGGCTTTTTCACTTATCAACATATGAACATCCTTCCAGATCAAGGCATACCTATTCCTTGCCCATAATTTTAATGACTACAAATTCATGATCTCTATGAAATGGAGTCTTAAAATTGTCCATAATCTTTCTGTCTCCCTAAATTCTTTAGATTTTCTAACTCTGGTGTCCAATCTTCTTTGTGAAGTGACCCACTCAGGGAAGATCTGTGTTCTTAATAAGAAGCGGTGGTGTTTTCTTTCCTCTCATCTGGTCTAAATCTTTCACCATTATTATGGAAGATAGAACTTAAGTCTTTAATAGTTTCAATTTCTTTTTGAAATAGAGCATAAATGACTTAAATAGGCAAACAGATTCGTTCAGGAATTAGCAGCAGGATAGGCCAAGATATCGATACACTCCCTATTTGCATGTTTAACGCTTTTTGTCAATCAAGAACCACTGAAACTCTATCTTATATTCTTTTTGACTCATGCTATAGTGAGTGTATCTAGACTTGATACGTTTCAGGGATAACTTAAAATAATTCTTGGGTTTCTCCTCGCCATTTTCTTTTAAACCCAGGTCTTAAATAAAACATAAACTCAGATCCATTATCTTTTGTTGATTTAGGATGAAAGCCTGGCAATATGTAATCTTAACTCCATTACCACGCACACAGGAAATCCACATAGATATATCATTATCTATTACTAGGTATTATAAATAGTAAGATTTTATCTTTGTAAGTTTCCAAATGATAATGCCACTCACACATGCATTTGGGTCCACTAGCAGGAGAGACTCTGCAAACTCGATCCCCAGTCAGACAGCTCGTTCCCATATACTCTGCAAAGAGTGTCCATGCCATTGAACACAGCTACCATTTAAATAACTGTCCCAAATCGCAATTCTACATCCCTGACTTGGCATATAGGAGAAAGCAAATAATACTAGCTGGGGAGAGGGGCCACCTGGGTGGCACCCAAGTGTGATCCACCCTTGAGTTTTGGCTCAGGCTGTGATCTTGGGGTCATGAGATTTAGTCCTGAGTCTGGCTCCCAGCACAGTGGGGGATCTGCCTGAGATTCTCTCTCCCTCTCCCTCTGCCCCTCCTTCTGCATGCTCTCTCTCTCTCTAATAAATAAATAAATTCTTAAAAAAAAAATATGAGCTGGCAAATAATACCTGAATTTCATTCTTGTTTATTGCTGCTCTTGAGAGTTACTAATAACAGAGAATGGAATTATTTTCTGATGGTTGATTTTCTTATTCAAATGGAAGTTCTGGCATGTAAATACACACTGTGTACACACGTGGATTTTTCTGTGTGTGACTGTGTGTGTGTGTGAGAGAGAGAGAGAGAATGAGGAAATGAGGATGGGGGAGGAGGCGGATATGGGTTATACCTATGGAACTACAAAGGATCAGGGTGATAGCTGGATTTAGTGCTATTTGTTAGAATAGATCTACGAGCCACAGCTCCTTTCATTAAACTAGATTAGCCAAATCTTCCAGACACATCTAATCTTGCCATTATAGATGTGGGAAATCTGATAGAAAAACCGTTCTATTTTGCTTTGATGCCTCGGATTTGGGTGTGAAGCCTTTTCTAAGGCTGGAGTGTCATAATCCACGGAGGAATCAGGGAAGAATTCCATCGAGGACAGAAAATTTCTGAGATCTGAGGAGGCAGCAGCACTGAATGGTGAGCTCTATTTGTAGACGATCGATATACACATGTATATGTAGCTTTCTTTTACTTAATATATATATATTATTTCCTTGGTAATTCTCTTGTCTTTGACCTCAAAGTCTAACTCAAGAAGATTCTTCTTTGGTAGTGGTGCCAGTGGATTAATTACAACATTGTGTGTGTGTGTGTGTGTGTGTGTGCACGCGCACGCTCGTGCAAGGAAGAGCTGGCTCCAGAGGTGAAATGATCTATTACAGGTTTCTCAGATGGTAAGAGAAGATCAAGATAATGGTGGGGGCTGTTCTTTGTCCATCTTCTTCTCTTGGTCCCTCCCCCCATGTACAGCATCTACAGGCTCGACCTTCCAGGTGGACTCCAGCGCTCTCTCCACATCAAGGCTTTCCGCTGGCTGGCATACAACAGAGAGATGAAGGAATCAACTGTAGTTACAGTTATGGAAACTAGAGGAAGGATTTTAATCTAAATAGAATATAAATTTGGTTTGCCCTAAAGAATTAAAGAGTTTAACTGGCCAGGTAGTCAAACTGAGTTCTAACGCTAAGGACAAATGTGAGGGCAAGGTTGATCATCAGTGTTAAATGTCCACACCCTCAGTCTGACACCAGTCCCTCTGGATTATTCCAAGGCACACCTCACAGTGGCATGGTGCCATATGCTTGTTACCCTTCCTGAGCTGACTTCCTGTCCTCTGTGAAAATGAAACTGTGCTGTGCCTCTATTCTTTTTTTGTGTGTGTGCCTCTATTCTTTTGGGAGTCTCTTTTCTGCCATGAACTCCATTGGGACAGTCAGATCAATTTGATCTGAATCTTAATTGTTTAACTTTTTTTCTTATTTTATATATTTATTTGTCAGAGAGAGAGAGAGCACAAGCAGAAGGAGCAGTAGGTAGACAGAGAGGGAGAAGCAGGCTCCCTGCTGAGCAAGGAGCCCCAAGTGGGACTCAATCCCAGGACCCTGGGATCATGACCTGAGCCAAAGGCAGGCGATTCACCGACTGAACCGCCCAGGCATGCCTCAATTATTTATCTTACATAGTTAAAGAACTTTTCCTCCAGGACACATATTGTCACATCCTTCAAACTAATAAGCCCACAGTTTGGCAACTTAGAGTTGCAGACCTCTGAGCTAACCCAAGAGCCCTCTGAGGCTGTGAGTGACAGGTGTTTGGGACCAACAGACCTCCTTATTTCCCTTGTATCACACTTGGTCACCACACATCGTGGTTTATCATTATGGGACGGGATGGATGCCCATATCCTAATATACGATGACCAAAAGAGCTTTAAATCCACTAGAAAAGTACAGGATCTCTGGCTTCTTGGAAAAGCATCTGGTTTCTAATTCCTACTATCACTTAAGAGTGTTCTCAGAACTGACCAGTTACTGAAGCCCAATTATTCAAATCCATAAGTATGTGTTCTGTGCCTGTCAATCAATATAAAATTAAAATAACCAGAAATTCTGATATCGATATAGTGTTTCAATACCTTGGGTTCTGCTTGAAATTTTTTTCCTTAAAGCTGTACTTTAGCTTTCAGTAATAACATTACAAACATACATAGATATCATCTAAGTTTTATACATATCCTAGAGAAAAATATGAATTAACATATTAATGTTAATGTTAAGTGAAAAAATATGAAATAACATATTAATCTCTTACTTCATTCTAGATATATCTATCTATATATAACATATATAGATATATGTACTCCATAGTCAAAAATGAAATAACAGATTTATCTCTTACTTCGTTCTACATATATGTGTGTGCGTGTATGTATATATATATATGTACATATATATACTGTAGTCAAAAATTTATTAGGAAAAGATATCAATCCCAAAGAAAAGAATTTCACAATTTATCACCAATATATCATCTATATACTTCTCCGGTGCAAAATTAACAATCCAAAAATATAGCTACCACTAGTCACTTCATGTGCAAAGTTGTATCAAACAGAAGTATTCATTATGCAGAGATCTTACTTAATATACGTTAATGTCAGTCAGGAAATCTATTGGTTTATAACAAAGATAAATATTTTTTATGAAAAATAAATCTGCATAGCACAAATTCTGGCAAATATGTTTCAGCATTCCTAAATAATACAAATCAGTGAAATTCAATACATATGCCAAACTAATCAGCTACCAAACTCTGTTTAAAAAAATATGTGTATTTCTAATTCTCACACAATCATATACAATATAAAGAGTGAAAACAAGGTACTGAAATGCCAAATTGCTTTCTGACTCTGTTTCCCTGATGGCCCACAGTGTTTTACTGTGTAGACAGTAACGAGGTTTCACTTTCGTTTCTCTGAAACCTATGACTGCTTTTAGATTCACTTTCCTGTTCTCAGGTACTACGTCACTTTTCTTGAAATGGATTCAGGGAACCAGAGGTAATATATAAGAAAAATTTTTAAATAATGATTTTAGCAGTTGTTTTCAAGGTCATTTATGTGAAGTTCTTCCATGATTTATAAAAGTGTAAAGATCATAACACATAATTGGAGCTGTTAATAGAGTATTTCATAAATTATCATAATGTAGCTGAAGGAGACAGGGAAGGGGAGACATCCCAATGATAATGTGCAGAGAGGGAAGATGAGCAAGTTGGTAGAAGATGAGGATCAACTTGACTTTCTGGCCGATCATCAGAACCAACTGGGGAGCTTTCAGAAATAGAGAGTTCTGGAACCCCTTGCCAACTGGTATGAGGGGGTTGAGCCCTAAGCAAAGCAACTCCCTAGGTCATTTTCATGCAAAGCCAGATTTGAATGTGGCTGGGCTAAACCAGAAAGTGCTAGGACTGTAAAATATATCCTAGATTTTGGACTTAAACAACCAAAAAGTCATCCCAATATTTTTCAGATCTGTTATGTGTCAAAATGATAATATTTGACTTATTAGGTTACATAAAACACAACATTGAAATTAATTTTGCCCATTTCTTTTTACGTTTTTAAAGGTGACTACTAGAAAATTTTAAATGGCCTATGTGGCTTATGCTGTGTTTCTATTGGAAAGTCCTGTTCTGGAGTAGCTGTTCTTAGTCCTGTTCTGGAGTAGCTGTTCTAGGAGCTTGTTAGAAAGGCCGATTTTCTGCCTCTCGCTAGACAGACTTAAGTCTGGGGTGGGGGCAGCTCAGCAGTGAGCATTTTGTCTCCCCTCCCCCCCCAATCCGATACACACAGCTGAGCAGTTCTCAGTCTAAGCTTTGAGAACCCCTACTCTCCAGTCTCCATCCTGGGAATATTAAGAAAAGGCCTCTTACTGGATTTCAACCACTACACACTCACAGAAGCCTAGAGAGATAAATGGGGGGCCAGTTTCCCACAGATTACACTAACGAATGATCCTTCCACCAGCATATTATTAGTAATAATTAACACACTTATGGAGCATTTATAATGCCAGGCCCCCTGTTACGTGCTTGGCAAACATTTTTTCCAGTTACCCCTCCCCCTATAAAGTCGAAATTACGATTACCCCCATTTTATACACGTGAACGCCGAGGCACAGAAATTCAGTAATTCAGCAGGGGTTGCAGAGTAAGTAGCAGGCCCAGGACTCAAGCCCTGGGCAGTCTGACTCTGGAGCCCACAGCTGTCGCGCTCCTGGTGCCTCAAAGTCACGGTAAGCCAGTCATGGGGCTCGCTGTGTTGGGAAGCGCTGCGAGAATTCCGCGGGGACTGCAGGAGCCCAGCCCAGGCATCGGCTTCTCGGGCGGGGCGGGCACGTGATGCATATGCCTGGTACCTATGTGGACCTTGTACACGCTGCGGAGCAAAACCACGGAACTCACACAGCAAGGGACAGGAATACACTTGTTAGAGGGGGACGGCTGTTTTCCTGCCCCAGAGGAGATTGTACAAAGCTGCCCTGAGCGGGCCCTGAGCCAACAAAGGGTCTCCCTGGCCCTTCCCTGCTGCCCAGGGGCTCCATGACATTCCAGAGCCTGAGGCTTAACTGCTTCTTCTTCCTAAATTCAAGTAATTAAAGTGTCCGTGTGTCTGGCTCGGGTACAGCCCAGACAGTTTGCTCGCATCAGTCCCGGTGAGAAAGCACGAGAACCGACCTCGCGGGCAGGTGGTCAGTTACTCGGTGTGGCCGGCGGGAGCAGCAGAAAGACCGGGTCACAGCAGAGTGTCCAGTGGTCTCCCAGAGTGCCAGCCCCTGACCTGTGCTAGCTTAACAGACAGCTGCATTTTCACTCGGGCTACCTCTGGAAGGAGGTGGAATACAGCAGATTAGATTATTTCCTTCTCTACTGCCGTCAGCGGGTCCTCAGCAGAGAGCAGCGCCCTGAGTCAGTGAGAAACGGGTCCGGGACGTTTTGAACAGATCCGTATGGGGTGCCACATCCCGTCACAAGAAAGGTTCTAGATTGTCACCGTATAGCGGGAGGGCCTCAGGTCTCCGGCCACAGAATAAGACGCTGGCGTTGCAGGGGAAGAAAAACACTTTTTACCTACACCCTTCTGAGTTCTTCCCTTTGTAATAAAAGACAGATTAACAAGAGAAAAACAAACGGAAATTTATTAACGCGTGTAGCTCCTGTATACACGGGAGCTACCGAGGGAAAAGCGAGGACGCTCCCGAGGTGTATTCGAGTGCAGAATCAAATACCATCTTCACAGGGAGAGGGGAGGAGGGGTGTAGGCTTCTCAGGAGAGAGCAAATGATTTTTAGGAGAGATGAGAGGTTCGACAGCTCGTGACACAGTGTGTCTGAGTGTGATGTCGACTTCTAGGCTCCTCTCCTGTGACAGGAGTCAACAGTCTTACGTGGTTGACAAAACTGCCCGAGGCGAGCTCAGATACAGCCTCTCCCTGCATTTGCTGTTTTCCCAGTGCCTACAGCTCACAAAAATCAATAGGTCAAAGGGGCACAGTTTGGCAGCAAGTCCTGTACACCTACAGTCATGTTTTGGGGCGGCATATTCTCCACCCTTCGGAGTATGACCTCTGTGGCCTTCTTCAGCTCTCAGGACTACAAGGGTGGAAGGGCCCTGGGAGTGACGAGAACATTCACCAGCTAAGGGAGCAGGCAAGGTGAAAATTCACCTAAAAAAAATAATAAAATGCGTGGGTGCCGTCTGCGGTGTTTCCCTGTGAAGAGCACCTTTAAACTGGTCAGGGACTAGCTGTCCAGTCCCCCACGACCAATCGGGGGTACCTGTGTGTCACCTAAGGAGGGAAACAGTGTTCCTTCGGTAAAACGGGGACTTCGTCTAAAGGGAACAGTATGTAGGATTACTATGGTTGGACACTCCCATGGCCTAATCCTTCTCTTCCCTTTCCCTCAGTCCTTTGCTGTTCCTTATCTGGTGTTGTAATGACTGAGGTCTCTCCAGTTCCAAGGGCTTTAGCTCTTTCTTCTGTGGTTTGATTCCCACAATTTAATAAAAGTTCCTGCGCTGTGCCTTGTTCCTCAGAGGAAAGCTGCTTTAATTATTAGGAATGAGGACACATAAACAATGAAACAGAGAACAGTGATTGAAATATGAATTTCATATAAAGATACTTACCGAGACTTTTTTGTTTAATTTGGAGGGGAAAAAAAACCCCTCAAGGTTGCATTTTTATTCAAAGACACTTCAATGTACTAAACTCACTGTTAGAACAACTTCGCTGAAAAGCATTTTAAGGGCAAATGTCAGAAAAAATTTCACATTTAAAAAGCCCAGACTCTGCCTCTTTTGAAAGGCAGGGTTAGCCTTTGGTTTAGAAATGTCGCTGCCTGCGAAGTTCTTTGTGGGGAAAAGAAAGGAAATTGAATGTTTTATTTAAACAGGTCATTAACAGTCAATACTTATTTGAAAAGGCCTGCTTCCAGAGGCAGATAAAAGCTTCCAATCACTTAGAATATCACTTGAACGCATCTAGGGCAAGATGTGCTGATGCAAGTTTCAGACCGTCCTCCGGATGGATCCGCTGCCCTCGCATATGCTGCACGAGGCAGCAGACAGCACAAAGCATACTCTATGGCAGGCCCGGCTTTGAATTTTCCATTTAGTGCTGGCAAATGCGTATGAATGAAGATTACCCATTTTTGCATAGAGTGCCAAACCCCCTCCCCGCGGCTGCAGAATGCAAATGGAAGCAAAAGAGCAGAGGGGAACTCAAATCAATGAATGCAGCAGATCCTGGGCCCTGCAAGCACCGGGGGTGGGCGTGCGGCAGGCTTTCTTAACATTCAGCTGTAGCGTGATTTTTCTATTTAATGTGAAATTATTTCATTTCCTATGTCTCTGATGGCTTGAGAATATAAATAAGTGCTTTTTACTAAAAGTGACCCGATGCTGGCGCTTGGGGAAGGCTCTGCTTCTGATCGCTGGGCTTTCAGGCAAACATGTGTTTCCATAGAGATGTGGGTGACCTGGGCCTGGTGCAAGTACCCACTTGTACCAGCCGTTCAATTATGTTTCAAGATGCAGTGATGTCAGCTCGAGGCTCTAAAACATGCCCATCTTCAGAGATGCCTTGGGAAAGGTGAAGTGACTGGCTTTGTGAGGTTCAGAAGAAGCACGCTAACAGGCTCCCTTACCGCGGATTACACCTGCTTGCTCCCATCCCCCTCCTGCCCCTCGAGCAAATCTCTGATCCCAGAGGGGTGTGGACACAAAAGCCAGCTTGCAGTTCTCCTTCACACACCAGAGCACCAACTGCCTTACCCAGACTCCCCAAATGCTGAAAAAGAATACGCTTTCCTTCTCTTTCCTAGTCCCCAGTCCTTCAACTAGCTATGGGCAAATCCTACAGAGGGCAACGCTTGTTCTCGTGCTCTATGGGGACTGCCACAGTGGTTACACAAGAACCCTTACCGAACTCTTCCTGTGGACTGGGCACTGCACTAAGCACCTTGCATGTACTCCTTTTATCCTCCTAATAATTCTACCGAGTATGCTGGCCTCATTTTACAGAAAATGAAATGGAAGCACAGACAGTAAGCTACTTACTCGAGTCACACTGCTCAACTTGGACCTCCTGAATCCTGCTGTCACCGGAGGGAGACAGACATGTACACGAAAACACAGACGGAGGGAGACAGACATGTACACGAAAACACAGACGGAGGCCAGACGAGGAGGTGAAGAAGGAAATCAGAGTGTGGACTCAGGAAATCAGAGTTGGAACGGAGCTGGCTCGAGCACCAGGGCAGAGCAGCCCCAGGGCCGTTGCAGACACCGGGCACGGCAGAGGGCGCAAGGCGGGCTCGCGGTCAGCAGGGGCTGTATGCTTTTTTAAAACTTTTTACAGCAACTTTATAAAAGAAACCCTGATAGGTCACCTCCAAAGAAAACATGCACTGTGGTTCAGCAACATAACTCTGGACTGGCAAAGAGAAAGCCTAACTCAACTTGGCAAAGAGAAACTATACGTTCGAAGCCAGCTCTGCGGAAGCTGGCTCATTTGTCGTGGAATAAACACCTGGTAAAGGAACCATCCGCTTTTCAGGGCCACATCTCGTTGCAGAAACCTCTGTTCCAAGAAGCTCACAATATTCCTAATTCATGAAGCAGAACTCTTTGAGTAAACATTTAAAGATTTTCTCAAAGTAGCATGGAAGGGTTTTTCCTGCTTCCTTGAAATGGCACTGGCCGAGTGAAGACAGTGTAAGATGACCGTCTCACAGGCCCCAGCCTTGGGTGGGAATACTAGGAAACTGAGGCAGCACCGCGATACCCAGCAGGAGAGAACCCACGAGGAGCCAGCCGCTCTAATGCACTGATAACCCCCACCCCCCAGGTCCCCCAGCACAATTACTGTCCCTCCTAAGGCTTTCTGACAAAATCAACCTCAACTCACTTTTTAAGGCTTCCCGGCGTGTTCCAAATCAGGGCTCCCCGTGCAAGGCCCGAGCTTCTGGCTCTCTCACCCGGCAGATAAGCCCTGTTCTCCGACCGGCCACCTTTATTGACAATGCTTTTACCATGACCAGTAAGTCATCTCAGTAGTGACGTGAGTGGAATCAGAAACCAGGGTAGGTGGCAGGATCCTGGGTGTGGCCCAGTAACCGGCAGTAGGCTGGTGGCCTCAGCCACCTGAGGCTCGGAGGGACTCACCTTCGGGGAAACGGCTTGCTAACTGGCCAGTGCTTTTGCCTTCAGGCTCCTATGAGTGAATTCCCAGTTCTCCACTCCTCCTATCCTGGGGAAGGCGCAGCTCTAAGACCGAACTTGCAACCTTTACACGGACTGCCTCGGAAGCTAAGGACTCTAGTCATCATTTCAAAGGTCAGTTTCTGGGTATGGTCATCTGCGGAAGGCTTCTAATCTTCCCGTGACACTAGTGCAGGCCTATCAATCAATTAGCAAACATTCCTGGCACTACACCCTGTGGCTTGCCCTACCCCCTCCCCCTTCTAAAACCTGTTCCAGGTTCTAGACCCAACCGGAAGCATCTGCTGGCTACTTGTGCACTAAGTGAATCGTGTACTACCATGTCCATGGGTATATATGTTTTACGAAGGGTCATCCTCTCATCCGGAGGAATGAAATTCTCATGGTGAATGTCCAGTCCTTATTGGTGAAAACCTCATGGGATAATCACTGGCTGTGGGGGGCAGGCAGAATGGAGAAGGCTTTCTTACCTGTCACGCCTGTTCTACCTGGAGGCAAGTTAGTCCTGTGTATGTTACCTCTGTTTGCTGGTTTGATTTTTTAAAAAAACGAGTATGTGAATTCAGCATGTTTTCAGCATGTGAATTCAGCATGTGAATTCAGCTATTTCTCCTTCGGGGCAGGTCTGTCTTGGTCCCCAGCATAGAGCCCATGTCACTTACCACCCACAGGCAAAGTCATCCAAGGAGCGGCGCCCCCCCGCCCCCACGACCCTCCAGCTGGCCCTATGGTAGGGTGCTGGAGGCCTGGGCATGAATTAGGTGCTTCGGTCAACATCCAGAGTGTCGGCCCGTAAATGATTACAGAGAGGAAACTGCCAATTTTCTGGTATTTTGATTCTTCCTTATCTTCTTATGATGGAAAAATAAATAATTACCGGAATCCCAATTCTCCCTCTTAATAGTCTTGGTATTTGGGCAGACATAGAATTCTCAAAGGCTCTGCTTCCTCACCAGTAAAATGAGGATGCTAATAATAAGGACCTCATTGGGTGGTAATGACGATGACATGAGTTCATGTTCGTAAAAGTGATGAAAACAGTGCTTGGGCACACAGCAGGTGTTATAAAATAAATATAAATAGAGAAATCATCTCACTGGATTCCTCCACGGTCTGTGTGATTGCTTTTCCATATTCCTCATTTTACAGGTGAGAAACTCAGCCTGGCATCCAGCTGGTCATGCAGCTAGCCAGTGATGGGGCTGGCCCTCAAAACGCAACCTTCTGACCACAAACTGTCCTTATAGGGATATGCTCTCCCCTCCCCTGGATGCTGACATCTTATGGGAGGACCAGGACAACTCCAGGGAGGCGTGGGTGGCGGGCTAAGGCCCGGGTGCAGCATTGCCAAAAGGGATAAAAATTCCAGCCATGTGGCTAACCAGATGTGATCGAAGCTCCGGTGACCAAATTCACAGCTAAGGTGCTTGTCTTCAGAGGACGATAAGCAGTTACAATACAGAGAGAGCAAAGTTCAAATGGAGTCTTACAGCTAATTAGAGAACAACTTAGAAAGTACTAAATCTCCTTTCATACATTCTGATTTCAGATAACTGTACTAAGGATGGCTAAAAGAGAGGGAATGAATATGATTTTTAATGCCCTTGAGTTTATTCTAATGCAATCACAGATAACAAAAACCTCATTTTCACCATTTTATGATATGCTAAAAATTCTACAGTTCATATTTACTATCTTAGTAAATTTTCTTTTAGTTTCTAATTGTAATAAAAAATACAAATTTGTCACCTGAAATATGCTATGGTGGGAAAATTAGTACGGACTTTTAAAGTACTTCAAATATACAAGATATTTATAGATTTAATGAATTACAGAAAGAACTATTTCCCTTTCAAAGGCCTGTCTTTGATAAATTCCACTTCTCCTTTCTCTTTTCCAAAGCACCTAGCAGAGTGTCTTGGACAATTAAATGTTCAGGGAAGACGTGGAAAAAGAGGAATAAATGTCTTCTCACTTTATTTTTCCTTCTTTGATTGCAATGAGCCTTTAATAATTCATTCCTTGGCGTTCAACATCTAGGACTGGGTTCTCATTTTAAGTGCCACTATTAAAACCAGCAGCATCAAATGCTGTTCTAGCTATGTCACTTTACACACCCTCCAATCCACTCCTTATCCTCCTCCTCCTCTCACCCTGCAATATTTTGGTCATTCTCAAGGTCAAGGTCTGCTCATGAGCACTGAAACCCTCCACATCTTCTCATATCAAACTGCAGGTGTCCCATCTCTTTAAGCAGGTAACTTCCCCAATGTCTTCTACTTATTTTATTTCTTCCTCACCTAAAGTCTTGTTTTTAGGGTAACCAGGTCACTAGATTAACCCTCTAGTTCACTCCCCTCCATCAAAACCTATACTCTGCCCAAAAAAGAAGGGCTGAAACTGTATACTTTTTATGGAATATGAGAAAACAAAAATTAATTGGCTTTCTACCCAATGCTAAACAACATTTAAGCACTACCATTTATATACACCCCTATGAGCTCTACCCACACATATGGATTTTTATTGCTGTGTACACCCATATGCACGTTGTGAGTTCTTTTGTAGTAAGCCCTTTCCTGGTCTACCTGCTTACTCCTTTAGTTTATAGCATGAAAGGCCTGGGAGCACACACCTGACCCTCTCTCCAGCCTGCCCTGTGTCTCAGCTCACACTGGGGGAAGTTCAGAAAGCACCGCATGCTTATGAGCGTCTATAGGCCTCAGCAATATGTAGTTTAATCTCTTCTAAATCGTTTTTCTAAAGATTGTACCAAAACTGTTTTCTGTACAGTAGTTCAAATATTGTACAGGCCTCTCAATAAATATAATACCGTATATTATTTCCCTTCGGAAGACTGTTAGTCATCCAATCTACCTTAAAGCAATTTTCAGGTGTAAATGTATTAGGTTTTGATCATTTGTTCTATGGAAAAGATCCATCTCTCACAGCCTCGATTCCACCACACCCATCCTTGGAGGACTGATAGAGAGGAGCAATCAGGGTTGTATGATTTTTTTACTGATGCTAAAAATGTCAATATCCAGTCATAGAAGTCTCTTGAGGGCGCTGCCTGCGGGCTGGACACTGCATGCAGAGGGTCATCGGCACATGTGTGTCCCTGTGGGAAATGACGCTCAGTGCCCCTTCTGGAGGGATGGATATCGTGGGGCATTGGGTGGGGGTGTGTCAGAACCAAGAGAAATAAGAACGGCATCTTAAATCATCCTGAAATGTCTATAGTCACATTTAGAAAAGGGGCTTCTAGAGGGGCAAGAAGGCTTTAGCTTAGGTGGGTTTTCAGACAGGACTTCTGCGGGGAGGGGCTGTTTTAGACTACTTTAGGGAAGTTCTGGCAGCGATGGGAACGGCATTTCCGCTTAAGAGGAAAGGCGAACCGGACCCCCCTCTGGTGGAAACACGTAAGTCCCGTGTGAGGCCGAGAGAAAGCCTGCCTCCGGAGTTCACAGAAGTCAACTGACAAATGTTTATGGGGGTCCGCTGCGTATCTTGGATAGATGCAAAGTGTTCAGCTTATTGTAATGCAGTATAATTTTAAGACTGGCTCTGAACAGAGTTAGGAGTAGCAGGGATAAGCGATTAGATGACCTCGGAAAGCAGTTCGCGAAAGGTGTGTGGTGAGGTTTCAGTTACACACTTGTCCTGCTTGTAATGCAGCAAAGAGATCACGTCCTGGTTTTGCTTTCTTTTTAGCAAATGGGAGAGTTCCTTGTCATCCCACCCCACCCCAATTCTCTGGCCCACTCCCCTGTCATTTTTGGTTATGGGTTCTGAAACCAAACCCAATTTTCTCTATTATTTTTGATATGCTGAATTGAAAACTTGACCTTTTGTTTTTTTTTTAACCATTTCAACTTGATGCAACTTGGTTATTTGTCTCTTTGGTTTTGCAAAAACATACATTTTAATCTGACTAATATTAAATATATACTCCAAAACAAAAGCTATGCAGCTGAGTTTCATTTCACTCTAGGAAAGCAACGCATAAACTGCATTAAAAATTTCATTTGGTTCTATTTTTACCTGGTTTTGTATCCTGGGAATACCTAACAGTTAATATTATGTCATTTACCAAATTCGGTCTTGAAAAAGAGATAACCAGACACTGAAAAGACACTCTTGTTTGTTTTACTAAGTGGTTCTTTTAAAAATATGAGTAAGTGTTAAAAAGGGAAAATGTCTTTGAAAATTAATCTACTTAAAAAAAAAATCTATCTGAATGGCTGCCAGCCAGACTTCAGTTGGTTTCATTTTTCAAGTATTCTAACAATATATGACTAGACAGAATGAGACCACTCTAGATAACCTCACAGAAAACATTGGGGAAGGATGAGGAAAGACTACAAAGACTACATAATGCTCACAGTTTTAGTTTAGTTTTTTAAAAAATCCTGAAGCTATGCCGTATGATGGGGAAAAAATAAATTGATCCGTGACAAAGCATTCTCCTTCTTCAAATCTCTGGAAAATCCAGCAGCCTCTTGCTTTACAAAGACTTCTCATGTCTGATAACGCTATCATGCCTTTAGCAAGAGCTATCATACGCTGAGCTCGTTCATTCATTCATTTAGCAAACATTTAGTGAGCACCTCCTTTTGTGAGGCACTGTCTTGGGTGCTGGGGAAGACAGTAGCAAACAAAACAAAAACTCCTCAAGCACTGCATTGGGTTTTATCCTTTGTTTCAGATACGGGAACTAGCTGTAGAGAAGTTCGGATCAAGGTCCCAGAGCTGGTTAATAGCAAGGCAGGGACTCCAATGTCTGAAACTGATTCCCAAGCGTGGGCTTATCTCCCTAGACTGCTGCCATTGTTTTGGTCCAACGCACATAAAGGAAACTGTTTAAAAACTATTTCATGGGTTCACTCCAGTTGGGAAATCTTCATATTCACAAGCATTAGAATTAGAAATGTAAAGCTGGCTTGGCAGAAAAGCCAAATGGGATAGAAAAATTATCAATGGGAAGACCAATATTTTCTCAGTGCTTTAAATTTTGTTCTCCACTTCCCAGTGAGAACAAATCTCGGTGGAATACACTTTGCCAAACCATTTTTCATCCTCCTGCTCACTCTTCCCTTTACTTGCTGTCTCCTTGTGTTCCCTCCCCCTTCTTCCTGTTACCGCTTATGTCTTTGTTATTATTTAAATATTTTTTTAAATTTCCAACTGAGGTAGAGTTGACATGGAATATTAACATCTGGTGTCTTTAAATGGAAGGTGCTGTCGTAAGAGTCCTGTGTCTCCTGGCACAGGATTTATTCAGGCATAGGCTGGGTGACCACTTAATGGGATGCTGGAGAGGCGACTCACTTATAATTCAGGAAAATGGGGGACCTCTGAGTCCTTTGCAACTCCAGGATTCCAAAAGGGGATCATTCCTCAGTCTTTCCTCTATGTTTCCCATGAAGTGTCTCATTCTGCCATTGTCATATTGTTTAAAAGCTTGAAATGAACACTGAAATCAAATTAGGTCTAGCTGATGCTAGGCATACTCCCAGAAGTGAAATATTTCCTCTGGGCTTTTTCTTTTCTTTTCTCAGACCCAGGGGTCTGAGATGGTCATGGAAAGAGCCTGCTTGTAGGCAAGATGCGAAATGCTTCCAAATATACGGCTTTGTTGGAAAATAATTTGTGACTTACCACATTGAGGCAAAATCGAAAGAAAACTGTCACCAGAAAGGCACAAATACTTTCTGTGTAGCTTAGATTTTTTTGTTTGATTTGGTTCATAACTCTGACTCCCATGGAATGCATCTCCAGATCTCAACTTACCCACAGTCCTGCAAGCTGGAACAGCTTCAACACTCAACATCCTTCCCTCACTACCTGTTTCACAGAGAGAGGTCTAGTAATTGTCCACTCTTCTGGAATCTGGAGTCAGAAGAGACTCAGATGTCTCCTGTCTTCCTGGCTACAAGTGAGCCTCCTTTCCAGCACCCTTGCTAAGTAGCCATCCAGTGTCTGCTCAAACAAATTCCATGATGGAGATTCTGCCCCTCTTAACATAGCTGCTTCTGCATGAGACTAGTGTTGAGTAAATTCTTAGGTAATAATGGAGTCAACCTATATTCCTATAATTTCCCATGCAATGCTCCTAGCCAGGCCTTCAGATAGTCTGAGCACACTTCCCCACGTGTCACATTTGTCCTACGTATGCTTTCTCTATTCTAGTACAGAATCGTTCATAGACTCACAGGATGTTAGATTGGGTAAGGACTTCACAAATCTCTAAATTATTTTATGGACAAAACATTTTGTATTGTCGGAACTTCAGAATCTTATTTATGCGAGTGCTTTCACTCTTCATGCGACATAGTGTTGTGTCGTCTCACCCTGGTATATAAGATACCTATACCATATATTATGTTATATTATATACTAAGATATTGTATAACAGTATGTATATATATTCATTCTATGGGCTTATTCCTTTTTTTAATGCAGCCTAAGCCTGCATTTTATTGATAATCACATCACACTACACATTGGTCATAATGAGCTTATATTAATGAAATTCCCAAGACTTTCTCATTCAATCTATTTGATCCATTACTAAGTTCCATTTCCCCAATCTTTACTTTTACAGTTGATTTTTTGGGGAACTTAAGTGCATGTGGATATATTTATTTTAAATTAGTTTTGTCTTGTTAATTTGGCCAATTTTTCCAGTTGACTGGAATTCTTTTGGATACCAAATCTACAACTTTCCACTCCAGCTTTACATTTCCCTTCGGTCATTCACAAGCTTGAAAGATATCATTTATATAACTTGTGCCATTAAGTACATAATCTGGGCTTGAATCTCAGCTCTGATGCCTAAGATATGTGTGACCTTGAGGAAGCCACTTAAACTCTGTGGTACAGTTTACTCATCTATAAGGTGGGAATAAAGTATTGACTGCATAGGAAGGGGTGAGGATTAAATAAACTAATATATGCAGAGTAACAGAACAGTGCTTGACACATAAGAATCAACAGGTATCTGTTATTTCTATTATTTTTTTAAAATCAAATTCATCATTGTTAAAGAAGAATCTAGAATAAAACAGAAGTAATTGTAAATCACTTTCTATGATCACATGGACATAGTCTTCAGTACTCTTTGGGTCTGGTTATGCAAACCTACTTGTGAATCTGCACAACTACTGTTATTCCATTCATATCTCTCTATTAAATCCACAATGAAATCTGGAGATAGTGTAAAAACTGGCTGCATGATATTCCTCTATACCATAACTACCACATTTTCTTCATCTTGCATTCCAATTACTCTCTCGAACAGGAATATTACTTAGTCCCCCTTGATTTCTTGTTGGTGTCTAATGATTATCACTTTCATTTATGAATGTTCTCAAAAACTTCAGAATGAATTCTAAAATTCTGCTGAGATTCTATGTTTTCTCTTTTCACCAATCCCCGGGCATCTGGGGCTTTATCCATTTGCTGACATTCCTTCAAGATGGGTGGTTGGAGTGGGAGAGTCACAGGTCTGAGTGTTCTCAGGCCAGGAGACCCCAATCCACCAGGAAGGGCTACGGATCTGGTATTATGTTGCCACGGGCCTCAATTTCCTCTTATTGTCATTTTGTTCTACCCTTACCAGGTGGGAAATCATGATCCTTGATTAAAAGCCAAGAATAAGAAGGGATGAACAGTCCTTTGTTTTTCTCGTCAGAGGTCCTGTCCTTTTCTTGTACTTTTTTCTACAATAGCAAAATAAAATTCTACAGTAAAAAGTACAACTAAAAATAATACTCCACTCTTGACAGAAATTCTAACTATGTTATTATAAAAAATGGGAACAACACACTTGGCATCATAAGCATTCCAATTTTCTACATCTGGTTTATTCTGTGACCTTCATTTTCTGTAGAATTGTTCCTTGCCAGCTTTTTAAGTCCCTTTTGTTGTTTTTAGAATTTTTTTTACATACTTCAGCTCACTCTGGACTCTACGCTTCCTGACACCATTCTAGTGGGATTATCTCTCTCTTTGGTATTTGTTCTTGGTTATTTGCCTGTCCTTGCATTCTTCTTTAAACGGCCTTTTATATTTTGAGTTAATTCGAGCATGCCCTTTGCGGCCATGGCCAACTCTTTACCTGTTTTAGAACTTTCAGACCTCTAGTTCTAATTGTTCAAAAAAAACTGTGGACTCTCAGAGTTGACAAATGTGTGTGTGTGTGTCTGTGTGTGTGCATTAACTTTGATAATTTGGGAAAATATTCATCATTATATTATCAGAATTTCATCATTTTTGGGGGCTTAATTATTACATATACAATGAGTGTGTGTGTGTGTGTGTGTGAGTGATTTACTGGGTATCAGCTATATGCCAAGTTTGGTCTTATTTAGTAGGATACAAAGATAAACATGATAGATATAGTGCTGCCCTCTTGAAGCTTAAAGTTCCACAACAAATAGGTAAGTGAGTTCAAAGGCACTCATGATCCAGAGTGATATGAATTTGAGAAGGAAGTTTAAGAAGTTTTGAGAGCACACAGAAAGAGTCCTAATCTCAGTTTTAAGAGTTGGGTTTCTCATCTCTTTAGTCTAGTCTCACCTATAGAATCCTATTTATTTCTTCTCTGAGGTTCACAATTTTACTCCTAATGTCTGAGATACACATCTGGCTATCTCCATCACCTGCTCTTTGGTTATCATAAAAGCTAAAATGACATGGTCACTATCTTCCAAGAGTTTGGCACGTAGTAGACATGCAAATATTATTGAAGAAATGGATAAAGTTTCCTTCTACCTCTGTTTCACCAATCAATCTCTTCTTGGTTAAAATTAGATCCAAAGTAGTAGTTCCTTTCACTTCCTTTACCTTCCTAGAGATGAAAATGAGGTAAATTGGTATCTGAAATTCTGTCTTCCTTTAAACATGAACAAGACTTCTACCAGATGCCTAAGGAATTTAAGTTTCTCATCACTCCCATTTATGATTTTTGTGTCACTTTTGTATGCTATATCAGAAGTAAATTATACCAATGCTTGATATGGCTAGAAGGTCTCAGTTCATTATTCTCTCAAAACTATTTACTGAGTGCCTACTACATGCAAGAAAATGTTCTGGACACTGTATTTTATTCCTTCCTCCTTTTAACTTTGCCAGGTATGTGTCCTTTTTTTTTTTTTTTTTTAAGATTTTATTTATTTATTTGTCAGAGAGAAAGAGAGAGAGAACACACAGGCAGACAGAGAAGCAGGCTCCCTGCTGAGCAAGGAGCCCGATGTGGGACTCGATCCCAGGACACTGGGATCATGACCTGAGCCGAAGGCAGCCACTTAACCAACTGAGCCACCCAGGCGTCCCTGTCCTGTCTTGGGTTTAAGGATACCCAAGACTCTCTGGGTCCACAACTCTGAGAGTCCACAGAGTCCACAGTCCCTTCTGCCTACCCTTGGAACATCTGGATTCCTGCTGCATGGGGCAGCTTATTGTCCATGTTTCTTCTCTGTCATAAATCCTGCCATTAACCAACCTGTTTTTAAGTGCAGATTAATTAAAGCAGGGCTTCTCAATCTTTTGGTAAGGAAAACATTCTTGTTTTCCTGTGATGCTACTAAAATACCAAATTAAGTGATTTTTAAAAGTCAGAGCTATGAGACAAAGCACTATATTGTTAACTGCATCCGTAACCACCTGCCATTAAGAATCACTGATCTTGGGGTGCCTGAGTGGCTTAGTCGGTTGGGTGTTTGACTCTTGGTTTCGGCTCAGGTCATGATCTTGGGGTTGTGAGATACAGTGCCACATGAGGCTCTGGGCTCAGCGGGGAGTCTGAGATTCTCTCTCTCCCTCTGCCTCTCCCGTGCTTGTGTTCTCTTTCTCACTTTCTCTCAAAATAAATACATAAAATCTTAAAAAAAAAATTGTTGATCTTAGTGATGGAAGTAATTAACATGCTAGAAGAACACAGCCAAATTTATAGTACTATTTCGTTGATCATCAACAGGACCAGTAACTTTCAGGGTTTGAACTTCATCTACATATTCATATACCCCATATGCAGCATAAAAACTGGAATTCACTTTCAACTCTCAGACATGTAAATATGAACATTATTTTCTTAATTCCTCTGATCTACTTTTTGCAAAGTAATTTACATAATCTGTAATCAAATATAAAAACTGTCCCCCATGGGGCACCTGGGTGGCTCAGTGGGTTAAGCCGCTGCCTTCGGCTCAGGTCATGATCTCGGGGTCCTGGGATTGAGCCCCACATCGGGCTCTCTGCTCGGCGGGGAGCCTGCTTCTCCCTCCCTCTCTGCTTGCCTCTCTGCCTACTCGTGATCTGTCAAATAAATAAAATTTAAAACAAAAAACAAACAAAAAAAAAACTGTCCCCCAAATAAACCACAACTTATTTTCCACATAAAATAAAGATATATTAGTTTCTTGAAAAATACAGATTTTCATCAGAGTTTCTATACCAAGTATTTGAGTCATCAAATCATTTTCATTGGCTGTGTTTTGAGCTCAGAGTAACTTGTCAGTAAAGAAACAACAAGTCCATTTGTCTTTGGTGTTTTCCTGGTGTCCTGCTAACAAATTGCTCTGTCCACACGAGGTCACGGCCACCTGACCTGGAAGTGGGCTTTGCTGAGTCAGGAGGTCAGAGATCACCATGGACTGCTAAATAAGCAACAACGCATAAAAATAACAGAGAAAGAGGGGAAAAGATCCTAATGCTAATTAGCCTATCAGCTAGGCCAAATACAGTTTCCTCCAAAGACAAAAGGAATTCTGCATTGGGCAAGAAAACTTTCAATGAAAAGCAGAAAACAAAAATCATGTGTAGTGAGTTGCCTTAGGTGTATCATTTTAATAACACTGATCAAGACTTTGCAATAAGGTTAAGAAGCAACTTTGAAAAATGTTAAGTCTGTTTTCAAGTTTGAATTGGTCACAATTACCAAGAAATATAGAGCAAATTTTAGGAAAAGCTAATTATATCTGGGAAAACTCTTAGTAAAATTACTATTTTTGATTATGACATAGAACATATGAATGAAATACATAAACACGTTTAATTTACTAACAAGAAGTACCTGAGATATACTAATACTGTGATCCCTATGATCATTTGCAACCTCCAGAGTGTATAAGTACAAATACAGCCCGTAGTTGGCCTTGGACTCCTTGAGCAGGAAGTTTACCCAGCAGACATCACCTGGGAGTTACTGTGATGGCTCACATTCGACATTAACCCTTTTACTGCTGGCATGTCAGTGGTTCTCTTTTTTCCTTTTATTTTCATATCATATACTTCACACAATTATCTATGGTATTACATCTATTGCCAACTCAAGTCCATGAGTAATCAGCAAAAATGGCAGATTTTGTTTCTTATTTGAGACTACAGTTCTCATCTAATAGTTTCTTAAATTACCTTCATTTGAAATTCTTGGCACAGCAAAAAGTTTCATTAACTCCCTCCAGGTAAAAACAGATGGACATAAGAACAAAAAAGTAGACATAAACAGACCTTATTTTCTTGGGCTTAAGAGACCTTTTCAGATGTGCCAATCAGTATAAAATAAAGAGAGTAACCTGTAGAAAATAAACCCTTGGGTCAAGAACAAAAATATCAACATAAGAACAGTCATGAGTCTGTTGACCATTAATGTACAGAAGTGGATGGAATGAAATAATCAATCCGTGCTCAAGAAATTAAGTCCATGGCAATGCGCCCAACTGATCATTTGCAAGACATGACTGCTGATTTATGGTTTCTGGGTGGCTAATGAGTTGCATTAGAATCCCAGCATGTTCATGTTGGAAAAGAACTTCAAAACATCTCAGTGAAATTTCTCTTTTTATAAAAAGACTTGAAGTGTATAAGGAACTTGTCAAAAGCCACACAACTGAAAGCAGCAGGGCCAGGCCTTAAATATAGGTCTTATAGTCCTTATTCATTCAAGAACATTTTATCAAGAACTTCCTATACATACAAACTTGTGCCAAGAACTAGAAAAACAGTGAGTGGAATACCAACCCTGGCCACAGAGAACTTTTGATTCTGCTGAGGGTTACCAGCCAGGTAAAAAGGACATAAGTCAACACATAGTATTAGAGGGGAAGTACAAGGTTTTATTAGAGCACTTTGACTTGGGCGGGGGGGAGAGTAAATAAGCAAGATTAGGAGAGTCAAGGAAAGCTTCAAGATGGAGGTCAGACCTACCATGGGTCCTGATTATCCAGAGGAATGGGGTGCAGCGAAGAGGGAACGAAAAGGGAGAACATGATTTCAGTAGAGGGACTCGGATACACCAAAATCAAGATGCGAAAGACATTTGGGCTTGACAGGTGATCATTATCCCTAGAACCAAATGCAGAGATGAATCTAGAGAGAAAGACGCCTATGAACCAGGTTATGGAGCCTCAACTTGATCTTGAAGTTAGCAAGCAGTCCCTGAAGGGTCACAAGCGAGGGATGGAAACAGCCAGAGGCACATTTCAGGGTGAATGCTAAGGCAGTGCAGGGATCAGACTGGTGTGGAGCAAGAGAAGTCAGTGAGCCGCTGACACTGGAGAGGGGATGTCATGGTCCTTAGAAAGAAAGAGATGCCCTAATGACAGAGGTTGATCCATCATCCTTACTAAAACTTTGTTAGCCCGAGGATATCACTGGAGAGTCTGAGCACCTCCGAGCTCACAGACAAAGTCCAGTACGTGGACCTTGAAGACTAAAAACCAGGCTCTGAAACAGGCCTCAACCAAAAGGTCTCACGTGGGCAACCAGCTAGCGGCAGCCCCAGACAGCAGTCACAGCGCTGTCCCACCCAAACCAGGAGAGATGCCACCCTCCCGGAGCCCCTGGGTCCTCAGCTATACACGGGAGTAATAATACCTATTTATCTACTTCATAATGATACTGTGAAGACACTCCCTCTTCCTCATCAGGAAATGAGAGTTATTCTATCTATTTCATGGCAATGCTGTGAGTTAAAAGATAACATATGTAAACACATGTAGGTCTAACACTTGGGTAGCAGGAATACAATGCTGTTGGTTTCTTTTCCTGTGGTAATGCAAAAGCTGTTCTCTGTGAAAATAACTGACTCAACAAACACAGGGGAAAATGTGTGGACTTCACTTCATTTACACTAGACTCTACCCAACTGACTTAACGAAGCAAGTCAGTGAACATTACATTGTGAACATTCTCCTTTTCAGTGGGGATTGTTTTGGTTGATAAAAAAGCAAGAATGAAAACACACACACTTTCTTAAAGTTAAAAAAAGAAAACAATACACCCGAGTGTATCCTTCCTTCCCAGCCCAGCCAGGCTCTCACTTGGAATGTCTCCCTCTCCGAAATGGCAGACCCACCTGGTGCTCTCCTTCCCTTACTGGGCTGCTTGGCAGCTGGCCCTTGTCTCCTCTCTGCTACTGCTGGGAATTTGCTCCCCGACCTCTCTGCAGACCCCACGAACGTTTCAGGCATTTCTTCGAACGGGGCAGAAGAGGGGTAAGACACAGGAGGAGAATAGCTTTGGGGAGGACCTACGAGTAGACTGTACATGGAAGTCAGTAGAAGGAATTTCCCACAGTTGAAATATAAAATCAGTGTATCGCGAATCTAAGGAGAAATCTACAAAATCCTTTTAAAGTGACGAAGGGGCCAGTCTAAAACGTGACTCTTGTCACTGATACAAAGAAAGAGGTCTATCAGCAACACAAACATGGCAACAGATGGGCAAGCGTTGCCCATCTGAACACTGGCAAGGTCCTATGCTAAGTACCTCTCATGGATTATTTTATTTAATGTTGACCAGAAACCTGTGACGTAGACCTTTCTATTCTTCTCACAAAGAGAGAGGCAACTGGGGCATTCATTTGCTATTGCTGCTGTAACAAATTAGCACAAGATTCGTGGCTTCAAGGAACACAAATGTATTATCTTATAGTTCTTCAGGACAGAAGTCCAACATGGAGCTCATTGGGTTGAAATCAAGGTGTCACCGGGGCATAACTCTTCTCTGGAGGTTCCAGAAGAGGACCTGTTTCCTTGCCTTTTCCAAGCCAGCATCGTACCTTCTCTCTGGCCATTCTTCCATTGTCACATCTCCCCCTTGCCCCCACTCTGACTTCAGCCATAATATCTGACCCTTTCACTCTTCAGGAATGAAATTTCACCCTCTTCGGGGGCAATGTAGCCCCAGTTGAGAATGCGCAATCTACTCAAATCGGGGATGCTGGCGTTGAGGTAGAAGCTCTTGTTTATCTCCCACCCAAAGCTCCTTGGCTTTCCTTTCCTCTGCTGCGTTGGCAGCCATGCAGTTTGGATGGAACTGATTCGAGGCTTAAGCACTGAGCACGGAAAAATTTGTGCAGGGAAGGTACATACTGAGAACTCAAGACACGAGAGTTTTTCGTTATTATTATATTATTATTTCTACAACAGACAATAGAAATGTTAAATTTGTACGTCAAATAAATGATCAGCCGAGAAACACATTTTAAATGCAATTTTTAACATCCCCCATATCCTTAAATTAATCCAATACTTAGGGAGAGCTATACATTTATTTTTTTGTTCCTGCTTAAAATAATGGATGTCCCTGATCTAATTCTGCCTTGGTTTTTATTACTTTTCTCAGTAACAAAAGCCAGGAACAAAATCGGATTTTGCTTCTAGCAGTTTAAATAGATAAAAATCAGTGTGACTGTCAAAATCCAGGTTGGTCTTGTCAGGCTGAGATGAAAACCAGGGTTCCACTTGAAAAAGATGAATGTGGACACTAACAGGAAAAAGCGCCTGGCTAATCGAGTAAACAAACAGGACTTGCAAGTCCCAGATGGAATATGTATAGCACTGTAATCAGCAAAAGGTCTTTTTACAGTTATTTTCCTAGAACATTCTTAAAGTAATGCAGATCTTACAAGGGGGTGGGAGCAGTAGTATGATTTCTTTAAACTTAAAATTTTCATTTACTAGCATTTAAAAAGTTTTATTATTTTTTTCTTTTCATTACAGCCCTCAAATACACGCTCCTGCCCCTCTCATGGAAGTATAGTGAAATACCTCAGACTAATAGAATGATCTAGATCAAGAGGCGATAGACTAGTGTGGCTTCTGTGGCCTGAAACAAGAGTAACCGGGCCAAGTTGTGATCTTGGTTTTATATTGAACCTACTTAGTTTGGAAACTTCACTTAGGTAATCTATTTTAACTAGGTGGTACAGTAGCCAAAGAATATTCTCGGAGTTAATTAAGCTTCCACTTCGTGTCTAGCAGCAGGAGAGGCGTACCTCATTACGGAAGGCCAGGACTGAGATCTGCGGGCTTACACCACCAGTCTTCTCCGGTAGTCTGAGCTCGTCCTGCACAGTAAGATTTCCTCCTCCTTCACATCCTTAGGTTTTTTCCTACAAGACTTAAAAGTCCCCCGGCTGAACTTGTGGTCAAGGCGGGCTTCTCGGGCTGGCTCTACAGAGCCCAAAGCAGAGCTGTCATCTCCGTCACCTGTCCCCTCCGTTCTTCGGTAACAGAACTCTGAAGTCCTACCTGGGCACGCGAGCGCCCAGCATAATCCAGTCCCCCTTGCAGCTCGGGGCTCCATGCTGGCCAGTGGGATGTGAATGGAAGGGAGATGTACAACTTCTGGGTTGTCCCCTTAAAATGAGGGGTGTGGTCTCCTCTGCCTCTTGCCCCCCTCTCATCGGGTGAAGGGTGACAATATCTTGAAACGGAAGCCTTAAGGACAGGATGGAAGAGCTACAAGATACAAAGACGAGTCCCCTACATCACCCTGCGCGCTCGAGTACATCTTTGCAGGGAGAAACTGACCTTTACACTTTGAAGCCACTGTTGTTTTGCTTTTATCACAGATGCCAAATAGGCATCCTACCTAATATTTGCTCAAAAATTTCCCTCACTGCCCTTCTTGAAATTTCTAGCATTTACAGTTTTGGATTAGGAAGACTTCTGTATCCTAAAGAACTATGAATAATGTCCTAATACCTCCAAAGAAATAAAAATGGACAGGAAAAAGTCTGATTTTTAAATTAGCATTGTATTTTTTTTTTTTAAGCTGACTAGTTTGGATAAACCCAAGGAAGCACATAGAAACCATTTATCTAGTTTCCACAACTAAAACACAGTGCAGAAAGTTGAGGAAGAAGGCACCACACAGAAGATTCAAAATAAACAAAAAGAGGTATACGATGGCATTGGATTGGCTTATTCAGTCGGAAAGCTGGTGGTCATCTTAATACCGCGATGTCACACAAGGATGGTGATGGACTGCCTCTTCCACTCCAGAAAGGAAACCATTTTCAACGGAAGCAAGAATGCCTTGACACTTTGGAGAAAAGTGTTCTCTGAGTGTATGTTTAATCATTTGAATTCGTTATTGAGGGAGGTTGTGAAATCTTTCCCTGTAGGTATTTAAAAACTGGATAGATTTTAATCTCTCAGAATGTCATGTTGGAGTTTTGCCCCATGAGGTCAGGCAGGAGGACTGAGGATGGAGGAGAACAGACCTCAACGAAGTCCCTCATTCCGGGACCGGATGTGATCCCGACACACCTCTCTTTCTCCCTTCCTCGCTCTTTCTAGAATGACACTAAATTACCTTCTGCTTACAAGCAGTGAGAAGCAACACGCTTCTGTTTCTCTTTGCTTTGTGTTCCAGAACCACACGCCTTCACCTATGTCTTCCATTCCATAATGTGCCCCAAACTGCAAAATTTAATGTTAGGGAACTCTGTATGTGTGTGTGCATGTGTGTGCAAACAGTGGGGAATAGGGAGGTAGAGCTAGGAAAGGAGTTTCACAACATATCCAGATTGACGGCCACACCATTCTTTTCAAAGACACACACACACACACACACACACACACACATTCTGTTCCAATGCAGGGTTTGGGAAATCAGATAGTGGCTTCTGGGGAAGGGCCCTATAAGGGCATAGGTTCCAGGCCGCAGTCCAGATACATCTAAGGCCTTCAAGCACACAAGTCAAAATCCTGTCAACAAGTTTTATGTGTTTTGCTTGTACTTTTGGTGAAAAGAATACTCTTTTTTAGGGAGATACATCTGAAACAACAGAAAATCTTACTTATTAAGAGGTGATAAAAGCTGAAACAAAAGTGGTATAATTATCAGGCGGGACCTGCATATTACAGAAACACTGTGCCTCTCTCTACCTGCTACCTACCTTCCCTCCCCCATGAAGAAATGCCTTAGCTCATAGATGCATCTAGAAGAATAAACTGAGCCCGCCCCACTCAATCCCCCTCCCCCCACCTTAGGACCTTTCTGCCTGCCTGCAAAAAGAGTGACTTCTCAGCTGCTCCTGGTCATGCACAAAGCTTTGGGCACAGGCACAGTCCCTGACTAAGTAGAAAATGTCCTATAATTTCCCACTTTGCCTGTGACTGGGTCTGCTTACTGCAGGGGTAAAGTGTTAGCAAACCACTGAGGCCCTGATACAAAGCCACATTTCCCAGGAAGCATCTATCAGAAACAAAGCTGACGTTTCAATCTCCTCTTACCTGACTTCTCTATCTCTCCACACGGCTTAGCCCACTGTAGGATAGATTAGCAAATATTTCTGAATGAGCAAATAAACGGACCTGGGTGGGCCAATTTGCGGACCTCCTAAAATCCCCATGAAAGTTCTAAATTTGAGGCTCTCTCTATTTTTTTCAAAATATTTATTTTAGAAAGAGAGAGATCAGAGCAGAGCGGAGGGCAGAGGGACAAGGAGAGAGAGAGAGAGAACCCTCAGACACCCTGTGGAGCAGAGCCCCATGCAGTGCTCGAGCCCAGGACCCCCGAGATCATGACCTGAGTTGACGTCAAGAGCTGGATACTTAACTGACTGAGCCGCCATGAGGCTCTGTATTTTTTGATCATTTACTCCATTAGTAAAACTGCTAGCACATGGATGCCCAATGAGTATAAATGGTTACCATGTACCTTTGTACTAACACATTACATACTTTATAAAAATACTCTAAATTAGAAATTTGAAATGACATGAAAAAATGTAAACATAAGTTCCAGTAGATTCTTCCTGCACCGCAGTGGACTATTCTGAGCACCCCACTCTGTCGCCCGCTGGTCTAGACTTAAACTACTACACAAGGCTAGGAGAGCAGGATCTGGTGGTCTGGAGCAGTCCGAACAGACTCAGGCAGTCCGGTAGGGACCCCGTTTCCCGCAACCTTGCCCTCCTCACCAGGCACTGTAAGGAGGCTTTCCATTTAATGGCACATGCCCAGGAAGTACGTGTTGAACTGAACTGGAAGGAGAAAGTGGATGAATGGGTTCATTGAGCTAGAAGGAAAAAGGGAAGGGTATTCCAAGTGTGACTTCTCTTGAAACACTTTATTCCAAAAACAGACATCGCAGAAGTGGGATAGAGGCTGGCTTTCATCAGACACTGACTTCAGAACCAACATAATGCGAAGCGGCAGGAAACAAAGCTGGTTACCAGAGGGGAGAGAGAAGAGAGAAGGTGGCAGGTCACTCTGGGTCATGGAATCTAGGCAGATTTCGTGCATCTGCATGTGATTCCCTGTACAACAAAATATGGAATCACTAGACACTTTAAAGACGTCAACATCACCGTGTTTTATGTTTTATAAAGATCAGACGAGTTAGGATGCATATCAGATGGATTAATATTTGCGCTTGGTTAGAACAGCTCTGAGGAGTCTAGAATGAGATGATGAGAGTCTGGCTAGAGCGATAAAGATCATGGAGAAGAAGTATGAGCCAAATAGCCAGTTAGAAGGAATATGATCCAGCCTTGGAAACCAGTAAGATATGAAGGAAGAAGGAGAAGAAAACATATATGCCTAGAGATGATTCCACCATTTGGAAAATGAACAAACTTAACTGATTTCTGGAAATCTTCTCTCTCATGATTTGAAATGCTTAAGTAATCCCAGTGTGAGTGATGTCTCTTTGTTCCTATTTAAATGCTTGAGGCTCACCCTATAAACTCAAAGTAAATTCTGAAACATGGAACATGGACTCCATTTTCACGAGTCCAGGGTATTACTTACTAAGTTTGCTGGAAGATACAATCAAGAAATGGCACTTGGCCTTGAAGAAAAAGGAAACATCACGTTTGTGTGTATGCAGTTGACAGCTGCTGGCTTCCTACACACAAGTGAACCATCTAGTCAACCACAAAGACTAATAATAAGTTCATGACCTTTTCAGCCACATTCTTCCTATATGTGAACTCCACGGTATTGTTAGCTATGGAGTTTAGCTCTGGGGTAATTCGGACAGCTGGAAAATAAAAAGGGATAGAGGCTAGAATAGACAACAATGCTGGAAGAACAAGAAACCGAGCCTTTCGCCAAATAGCTGTAATTCTGTGGACAGGTTAAATGATGTGCTTATGTCTGTGCAGTTCATTTTTTGAAACTGGTGTGACTTATTCTGAAAACGGACTTAAGATGGGAAGAAATGACCAAAAATTACATAAAGCTCACTTTCCAAATAGAGTTCTGCAGAAAATAAAGCTGCCATCTGGCCTTCTGGCTAACTTCACTCCTTTCTTTTTCAGCAGATATTATTTAATCCAGACCACACCGTTTGTTGGTCTGGTTGGTTCATGAAAATTTCAGAACATGACTCCATGGCAGGAATGTTTGGCAAGTGACAGGACATTAGCTGCTTGACATCAGAGCAGTTTCTTTGTCTCTGAGTAAGTAAGTCTCCCCCAGGCTCTGTGTGCTCGGGTGCCTTCAGCTATGAAGTCAGACTGATTATCCTTGTCCTCTCTTAAGACACGACGTCTGCAACGCACTTTGAGACAGGTACTGCTCTCCCATATATGTGGCTGCTCTAAAATTAACTACAAAGACTTTACTTTAAAAAAAAAAAAGATTTTATTTATTTGACAGAGAAAGACACAGCGAGAGAGGGAACAGAAGCAGGGGGAATGGGAGAGGGGCAAGCCAGCTTCCTGCCGAACAGGGAGCCCGATGTGGGGCTCCGTCCCAGGACCCTGGGATCATAACCTAAGCCAAAGGCAGACCGTTAACAACTGAGCCACCCAGGTGCCCCAACTACGAAGACTTTAAAACCCAAGTTCACAGTTAACGGTATGATCTTGTCTGCTTGCATCTAAATGGATCTAGACCAAGTTATTTCACGTGAAATGGGAATAAAGTTTCCCTAGCCTCATTAGATAAAATACAACCTATGATTTAAAATTTGGCCAAGATGTATGAAAGTACAGAAAAAAGAATTTGGTCTGGGTTGGCTTTTCAAATCCTATTTAAACTAAGAAAAGAGACATTTAATAATAATTAAAAAAAAATCACATCAGTTACATGGTGGCTTTTCTCCCTTTCCAAGTTTTTCAAAAGGCAGAAGTTGCTGGTCTCTACAGGTACCTATCAGTCTCCAAAGAAAGTGAGAGGGTGAGCTGAGACGCAGAGCCTATGAACTTCTGCCAGGTCCGGATGGGGAGAAGTCTTCCCATGACATTGGGGGTTTGGCTTCATTTCTCAGTGGTCTCACTTTGCCAACAATGCTAAAACTGCACAGAGCCCGAGCACATGGAGTCTTACAGATATGGTCATTGCAGTGACCATCAAGAATAGCAGGTAGTAACCTATCCTCGGGAGGCAGATTGGAGGGGTAAACGGATGTCCACCAAAACCTGGCCATAAAATAAAAATGAATGGAACAATTCATTTGTTGGAGGATGATGAGAAAATACTCAGGCATTACTTTACATAATTTTCACCATAAACAAGATTCTAACAAATTATAATTCCATGATCCTTAAGGCTTTATTAGATATTTATCACACTGTTCAGATTTTCATTTCCTATTAAATCTAATTGATCACAAGTTTGTCGTTCATTTGCATAATTCCATTTCCTTCACCGTTTCTTATTCAAAGTATGACATCATGGAGTCAGAGAATGGAAACTGTTTCTATACTTTGGGAGGAAAAAAGCAATGTTTGTGATAACCCAATTTTTTTTTTCCCTCCTTCTAAGTTAAACACTTATAATTCTTAACACATGTTTTTTCTTGGAACCATTTTTACTTCTGGCTTTATGTAAAATGTGAGAATTTTCTATCTCAGAAAATGGCACCAGTTCATTTCTTATGATGTCCCCATTGTATGTTCATTGCCAGTGAGACAATCTGTTTAGAACTATCATTATTATTCCTATAAATAGACCTGTAAAATGTGCTTTTCGGCATGTTTCATCATTTTCAGTTTTAGAACTATGTTATTTAAGCCCTGATCAGAAGGTCAACACATAAAAACATCTAACGGACCTGGCTTTCTGGTATGGAATTAAAATTTACTTTGTAGATACAAATAATACTCATTTGCCAAGAGAGTCCTGACTTACTATGTACAGGAACTGCAAAACCACAGATGTAAATATACAATTAGTGTTGGACTCAGGCCTGTTATTAAAATATATAGTTCATGAGTTTTATTAATTTTTAAATTAAGAGTTACAGAGTTATTTTAGTCAAGTCATAGAAATCTTAACGTTCAGGTTTTTAGGCATGTTTTATAGGCACACACAATACTTTCAATCCCTGAAGCTCTTGAAATAAGGCCCAGTTATCTAACTTCCACCACCTATGTATAAGGATCTTATAAAATAGCAGAATATCGAGGTGAGAGATTGTTTGAAATTCTGTGAATTGCATTGTTTCTTAATCACCTGCAAATAGGTCTCTTCACTACTTAAAAAGGCAGAGATGTGTGCACGTGTGTGCATATACAAAAACATACATGCACAAAAATATTGACACGCACAATGGAATATGGAATGGAAGGAGAACTAAATTCAGAATTTAAATATGCAGTTTTTAGTTCTGCTTCTAGCAGCTCAAGTATTTCAAGTTCTCTGAGTCTGTCTCACCATTTGTAAAGCAGCTGAAGAACAAATGTGTGTGTGGAAACCTTTTGTAAACAGAGACAAAAAGCACTAAACACACACAAGGATTGTGTGTTTGTATGTGTGGTCACTATAGCCTGACCCAGTTCATTGAACAAAGGCGGTTTTCCTCAACTCTCTCCAAGACATCTAGATCTTTAAAAAAAGAAAAGAAAAGAAAAGAAAAGGATACTTGTAAGTCAAGATGAATAAAAGTAAATGAAGTTAAAAGGAATCATGCCACATTAAAGAAAATACGGGGGAATGCACCTGGTCCTCCGCAGGAGCTATCTCTGGTGCCAGGCCAAATCATTGCCTATTATACACAGCTTCTTCTTTCGCTTTTTCTATAGAAACCACACTTTTTCCAGAAGAGCCCAATTTTCCCACAGGCAGTTTCCACAGCAGTGTTCGAGTGGCCTGGTACTGATGGGGACGGGAGGGAGGCAGGTTGAAGGGCAAAGAGGAGAAATGAAAGGGATCCTGAAAGGGGAGGGAAGAAGGAAGGGCAGCCTTTTATGTCGACTGGAAACTTGTTTGTCAAGTTCTTGTAAGGCAGGGACTGGACGTATATCCAACCATACTTACTACAATTTTTTAAAAAGTCATTCAGAGTTGACATTTCCTAAATGTCATGTTTAGCTACAAAACACAACCCTGGCAAGACGTCAAAGGTACTGCCTTTGTTGCTAAAATCGGCTTTGTTCGGTCACAGCAAATAACTCACAAACTCAGCTGAAAAGCATTTTCTCGTGTATCCCAGAAATCACTTTAAAAGACATCTACAGACAGTAAAAGCTATTTGGATTTTCTACACGCTATGCCTCAACATGGTAAGAAAGGACATGAACAGGAATCCTTGGCAATGTTAGCCTCCCACTTTGGTGTGGACTCCGGAGGCAGGAGACCGAAGCACAGAAACAAGATGGAGGCAGCCAAATGTGGCTGCTGACATTGTGTAAGGCCTGTGGCTCCATTTCCAGGCTCAGGAGGCTACAGCTGAAGTCATCTCATGGTAAAAAGGCGAGGAACATCAACATTCTTTCCTACTAAGCACAAAGGGCCTTCCCTAAAATTCGTGGTCTTGCCCAATGCATCTTCTCTTCTTTGGGATAAAAGAGAGGGTCTGAGCTAATGATTCACGTTGTTAAAATTATGGACACGGGCAAAGAATTACTCATGGTTAGCTAAGCTTAAGATTTGTTCCAACACGCCTTCCTGAAGCGTCTCCTCTCAAAAACAAACTCACTAGGCAAATGTTTAACTTCATTAAGCCTGTACTGACATCAAGAGGGTAGATTTCCAATGGACTCGGCCATCCAAAATGTGGATCAGGCCTCCTCACCAAAGGCCTGCTTGGATATTTATGGAATGTTCTCTTCTGACTAAAAAGAGGAGCAGAGTTCAGACAAGAAAATGTAGAAGCTGTAGTTGCCTACAATAGTGTGATGTATTTCTGGTTTAGACTAGAGCACAGAACTTGTAAAAGTCACTGCTTCAGTAAGGATTGATAGAAATGTGTCTGAGTAGCAAACGGCTTCAGAATTATTGTCGGGGGGATAAGCTAAAATAAGTCAGGTGTGTGTGTGTGTGTGTGTGTGTGTGCGCGCAAGAGGGGATGAAACAAAGTGTCTTCAGATTTAAAACCCGAACATTTGGGGTACCACAGCAACGGGGGGTAGGGGTGAAGGGCTAGAAGTGAGTGAGAAAATCAGGGGCTACATCCATGTGCTCTCATTTTCCCCTTTGGGGGGTACTGACTTCCTGTAAAAAAAAATGAGAGGTTTATTTTCATAACAGCAGTGAGGAATCGCTAGGCAGATGTGTGTGGGTTGGTTCTGGCCCTTGATCAGCACACAGGAACGATCTGCCTTTACGTTTCACCAAATATATCCATTGAAACATACACAAGGGGCCTCCACTTGAGTTGCACAAGCAAGATCCCAAATTTCAATGCTGTGGATCATGCTGTTTGAGGAAAGTTTAAATGGGGCCAAATTTCTATTTGCAGAACCATTCTCAGATGTGGTTAACAACTTCCATGCACTTTTTCCTCTCCTCTTCTCTGCTCCTCTACTGAAATCAAGGTATTTTGAAGATTTTTCTGCGTCTTGATTAAGGAGGCACTCACTGATAGTCACCAGATGTAGTTCTTAGGGCAAACCAGAGCCTGTGACCCCCAGTCTGCTGCAGCAAACCACGAATGCTCCCAATACTTTTAAAGACCAGCCCTGCCATGTACGACATGTAGATGTTCCCGTCAAAGTAGCTCAAATTGGAATGTGGCTTTGAGAGCGCGCGCGCGCACACACACACACACACACAGGAGAAAGCTCACCGTGGGGGTGTGTTTTTGTGTCGATGTGGGTGTTCCCCTTCCCTGGCCTTTTCACTTTTTTCCTCCTAGACGCTGGTTTTTGTGCTGTTAATCCTCTTGGAATGTAGCTCTTATCACCACCTAGAGGAATTCATTACCCTTTGGCCCTCGCTGCTCCCCAAACCCATTAGACTAAGGAACAAGGGAGCGATTGTCTGGGGAGCTGCCCCCTGAATTCAGGTGTGCTGGCACTGAGTTACGGTGTACCCGGTTTTTCCTATAATCAAAAAGGAAGGGGAGAAATTAATCATGCTGCCCCCTCCAAGGGAGTGGGAGGGAAAGAGGCTTCAGGAACAGAGGCTGAGGCCCCCTGCCATTAAATCCAGCTATTCTAAAGCCAAGGGCTTTAAAAAAAAAGGGGGGGGGGCAGCAGGTTCACCGGAGCATTCCATAGCAGTGTGTGCACAAGGCCAGAGCAACTGATCAATAGAGTGGGGTGGGGGCGGGCGGGGACCGGTTAAACCAGTTATTTGGGATGATGTTTAAGAGAGAGAAACACTGCTTGTTTGCCTTTCTTTTTTAGTTTCTGCTGGTTGTATAGTGGCTACGAGACCAAAGCGTTTTGTATTTTACGGACAGCTTGCAAAACTCATTTTATGTCTTTAAGTGCATGCCCTTTTCTATCATCCTTAAATAGCCAGTTTCCCTCGCGCGAGAACACGAACTCAGAATACCAATGCAGCATGCTTCTCTTTTGGTTCTAAACCCTGAGGCATGGTCTCAGTCTCATCAGCTAGGCGCTATCAAAACCAGAGAGGAGGGACACAGAAATGCATCAGTCTCTGGTTGTTTCTTCAAGCACATCAACATAAAACTTGAGATGTGAGCCTGAAACAAAAACTCAGATGTACCTGAACCAGAAAGATAGCCAAATGGACTGGAGAAGAGATAGAACAACATTGTCAGAAGCCATTAAAAAGTAATAGAAAGGAACCATTTAATTGAACAATACTGAACTAGACCCACCCTCTTAAAGAACTATGTCAAGGGGGCAGGGATTTATAACCAAGCTCTTCAGGTGTTTCTAGAACCCAATATTTCCTGAATGAAGTCCAAGGCTATCTCACACTTAAAGACCACATTATCGTTTGCTATGTTTTTACAGGGCTGAGCTGTAGTTGTATTTGAAGCAAAAACTCAATTTATCATCTCTCACTGGAGGAATGGGGGAGGGGTAAACGCCAGAATTCTTATGTCTCACCTTTCAGTTTAAGGTATGTAAATCAGTAGTCAATTCTGAATCCAATATTAGTGACTCCCTTTGGTAACAATTATGCATGTCAGAACACCAGGAATAATGTAGGATTAACTAAAATACATCAAGTGTTAGAAAAAAGTTACTGACAGGCGAATAAATTTATTTTTTTTAATGGAAAATTTTAGTCCTTGGCAAACTAAAATATGTGCCATTCATTTAATTTTTATTTCTCAGGATTTTGCAAAGTGTCTTGCATTCAAATATTTTTACTGCAGACATGTTGCTGCAGTCACAAAAACCCACCACCATACGTTAAGTTTACTCACTTAACACACATTCGATCCCCAGCATTCCTGATATGTGCGTGCTTGTGGGAAAGCTTTCTACGGCTGGTTAGTGCATCTGAAAACACAAACACTGAGCGAGATGTTTGGCGCTTCCTCCCAGCCAGTGCTCAGCTACGAGAGAAACATACAAATCCGCCTCCCCCTCAGAATTCTCATTGATTTCCATCCATTGATTTCATAGCGGCGCATTTCATTTTCAAAACACTTTCATAAACATGATTGTGAGCCACGCTGTGAGGTTAATTTTTGGCGATAACACAAAACCCGAGATTTGTTCCTTGGAAGGTTCCTTGGTAGTGACTGCACATATGGTGTGTTCGTTGCTGGGGGTAACGCCTCACACATCAGTACTGAGAGATTTCCTTAACCCTTTCTCTGTAGCAGAAGGCCATGATCCCCAACACTCCAAAAAAAAAAAAAAATTAACTGCAGTCATCCTTGGTCAGTCACTATTTACTGGGCTTTTTAGGTCCATATGAGAACCTCGTATTGAGAGAGATGAAATTTTGGACAATATACCGAGAAGGGGAGGTTACTAACGTTCAGTGGGGGTGGGAGGAGATATGCTGATCTCTGCTTCCTTCCAGAACCTACTAGTATGGCCAGAAAGAAAGAAAAAAGGTAGAAGCCCAGGAGGACAACAAATGGGCAAGGAGCCACAAGGGGCTGACATGTGACACACCAGTTTGGGAAGGGGGAAGGCATACTGAAGAGCCAAAGGGACCCTGCCGAGGTGACTGACACCTAAGGACCCTCGGACAAGAATGTAAAGGGGAGGCCAGCCAGTCGGTCCCCAGAGAACCCCAAGAAAGTTCAGAAGGGTGACAGATCTACCTCCACTCAGAGCAGCCAGGCAACCCTCGTCCCCAGCCCTTGAGACATGGGTTTATTCTCCAGAAAAATGGACTCCAAGAGGCCAGAGGTTTCCGGTGTGATGGAGGACGTCTACGTACCAGGTTGAAAACAGGGGGCTTAGAGGAAGTCAGGGTACTCACAGGGACATCTCCAGCCCTTCTCCAACTCAACCGCTTAGAAGGGTGGTAACTCTTAGACCTCCAGGCAAGAGATGAGGATTCATTTCATGCGAAACAGAGTGACACGATAGCAAGACCTATAGATGTTGACATTTGGGGAGGGGGTTGGTGGCTTCTAGCAAACGGAATTTGCAGAAGGGAACGAATTCCTGTCTTTCAGGGCTTCAAGAGACTGGCCATTAACAGGAAACCAGAAGGAGAGGTTTTGAGGATAACCAAAGAGTCCAGGGGCCACAGTCATTATTTCCTCTGACCTGGGCCTCAGGAACCTTGGCTTTAGGTCCTGCCTGTGTCACCGACTCTTCACGCGACCTCTGAGTCACTTTTCCTGTGTAGGCTTCAGTTTCCAGTCCTTGGGTCCTGTTATTTTCAGATGCTCATGACAGACAGACAGTCAAGGGTCTTTAGTGTGGTGCCATCTGCAGCGTGAGGTCTCACTGACTTCTTGAAGTCCTTGCTGCTCCCATAGCAGATGGCTGCCATTCTCAGACAGGATGCAATGACACCGTCCTTCCAGAGAGGCTGTCTCCAACAAATTTGCCTCCTAAGTAAGTACAGCACAGGGCACCTACAACTTGCCAACATCAGCTCTCCCTTTTTCCACACGACAGAGGAAAAGCATCATCAGGTGGAGCCACCCCAAATTCAACTTCTTCACTCTCACACTTTTTTTTTTTTGGTCATAGATGAAACTCAAGAGAAAAGAGCAGAAAAACTCAACACCCACCCCCCCTCTTTTCAAGGGTCAACTCTGAAAACAGAACAGTAGTTAACATTTACTAAACACTTAGTGAAAACACTCAGTCTGACGCACTGGCTAGACGCTCTACTTGCCTTTTCTCATTACAGTCTGATGTACCCCATTTTCCAGATGAGGAGGTGGAGGCTGCAAGAGCTTAAGTGATCTGCTGGGACACGTGGAGGGGCCAGGGTCAGACCTAGGTCTCCCTCTAACTGAACACATAGTCTTGTTCCTACTGTCTTTGACTTGGATAGCCGGTCTCCCAGCCGCGGCAAGCGAACCTTCCACAGTCCCCTCTCGGGTGACATTTCCTGTAGCTCCAAAGGACTGACATGATCAGCCCTTCCGCTGAAAAGCGACGAGGCGCTCTGAAAAATCAATACTGGCTTCTGCAAGGAGCAGCCTTGCCCAAAGCTAACTGAAAGCCATCTGAACATTTTCAGAACTGTGGCCATGATCATCTGTCTTGTTGCATACCATGTTCCAAAATGCAACTGCAGTAAATCACTTGCAAATCACTTCTGCATGTTCACTCATACAAAACAGAAGCCCACAATATTTTTTATCATTGCCCTATAGCTCCTCCATTTAAACTCGGAGCCCTGGCATTATGGTTACATAATAATAGGCAGCAGCTTGGGCGCCTGGGTGGCTCAGTGGGTTGAAGCCTCTGCCTTCGGCTCAGGTCATGATCCCAGGGTCCTGGGATCGAGCCCCGCATCGGGCTCTCTGCTCAGTGGGGAGCCTGCTTCCTCCTCTCTCTCTGCCTGCTTCTCTGTCTACTTGTGATCTCTGTCTGTCAAAGAATAAATAAATAAAATCTTAAAAAAAAAATAGGCAGCTTGCTGACATTACCTTTTTAAAGTACCACTTTTTCAGGGTTTATCACAAGTCATTTTAAATTCCATTTAGCTCTAACTTGTTATACAACTTTATGTTCAGAAACAATGTCCTCTGTTGCACCAACAAGCTATACTGGAAAATACAATTGCTTGGGGTTGAAATACATTTTTTGGCGAACTCTGATTCTACCCTTTCAGAGGGCCGTATATAGGGTGATAATGAGAAAGGGAAGTGATATGGCTTATTGCAAGACATTAATCTGGAAAATTAAATTCAGATATTTTGATATCTAATCTGGATTAATGGTGTGGCCGTGAAACTTCAATTTCATTGCCATAAATGAATCCAATGACCAAATCACTGCGTACCGTAACTTTGCAAACCAAATGATTAGTTTACCTCATTACCAGAGACTATAACTCAATGATAGACCTAAAGAAACTGCCAAACTAGGTAGGGTGGATATTGGTGCTTTGATCATTCAGGATCTATCCACTCCCACAGCAGCTCTACTTTGCTCTAGAAGACTCGGTGGAGCTACCTCCGGAATGGGTCTGGGGGTGAGATGCATGGCCCAGGATGAACCCATCAGCACATCATTCTGGGTGTCTCAGTCATGGCTCTGATGCAACCTCAGTGGGCAATCAAGCCAATCAGAAGCCAAGCTAGTCTTTGAGCTATGAGAAAACTAGACTTCCTCTTTGGTTTGAATGAAGACGATGGGACTAAAGCTGCCTTAGCCATCTTGTGAACACATGGAGCCCAGAGAAGAGCCAATGTAGAGGAATGTAGAAGCAGAGTCAAGAAATGCACACCCTGGGATGCCTGGGCGGCTCAGTCAGTTGAGCGTCTGCCTTCGGCTCAGGTCACAATTCCCGGGTCCTGGGATGGAGCCCCATGTTGGGCTCCCTGCTCAGCAGTGAGTCTGTTTCTCCCTCTTCCTCTGCTCTCTGCATGCTTGTGCTTACTCTCTCTCTCCCTCTCTCAAATAAATAAATAAATAAAATCTTAAAAAAAAAAGAAAGAAAGAAAAGAAAGAAGGAAAGACAGAAGGAAAGAAGGAAAAAAGGCAAAAAGGCAGGCAGGCACAGCCCACGCAACTGTTGCTGAGGAGGTTTCCAGGAAATCAGGTCTAAAGATTTCTCGGCCCGCCGCCCCTAACTGCAGGAGGCCGTCTTTTGGGTGGGTACATGGTCTCTTGAATAAAAGCAGGGTGTGCAACTCAGGAAGGAGGAAAGAATGGGTATTGAGTGGGCAGTTCCCAGTCTCTTCTGTGGCCTGTTTAGGTTGCGTTTTCTGTGCTTACTACAGAAAACAGATATCTTATATAAGTGAAGGAGATACTACATATTTCAGAGTCTACAAACTAGACATCAAGCTAAAACACACAAGTAAAATCTCTGATTTGTAAATCTTTCATTAGAGTAACCTGATTTTTCTTTTACAGTAGATCCGTTTGAAATTGTTACTCCATCTTAAAATATGCTGTCTACAATAAAAAATGCAGGATTGGCAAGCATGTGTGGCAGCCAAATTTTTCATATTCCATGTACATACTGAAAAAAATGTTGCTAGAAATGTTAAATATCCTAATTTCTTCTTGAATCATGTGGATAAATCATACTACATATTTATGAGTCCACTGTCTCAAGGCAAGAATTCTTCTGTTTCAAATTATGCCTTAAACTTCTATAGGTTAGGCTAGAAATGATAACAAATGTAGGAATGTTTGAATTGACATTAGTTCTCAGGGGATAGCTTTTAAAACTGGAGAATAATGGAAGTGGCTGCTTTTAAGAATTTTTTTCACAAGTCACAAAGACGTTAGAGGATACAGAGAATGCCAGAATGAGATTCTCTCTGAAATCATGTCCTGTGGCATGAGAAAGGAAGATAAACAAGAAAACAATGGTTTATTGCGCCAGGAGAGATAAGAAGGAGAGGAGTCACAGGGCTGGATTGTTAACAGAAGCTTTGTGTTCAGTCTTAAGTTATGTAGGCAACAATACATGGCCTTTGCAGATCATTTTCATTCAATCCTGGAGCTGAAGGGAAGCTTGAAAACCCCCGAATTCAGCCCACTCCCTCTATAGAGAAAACCTTGGACCTAAAAAGCCTAGGTCACGTCTCCAGTGTTTTAGCACAGGTTCATGCCAGAGCTAGAATCAAAACACAGGTTTCCTAACCCATGGCACAACATTTTTTCCACTAACTTCCATTACAGAAGATACAGAATGAGGAAGCCCGTCAGCAAGATATATACTATAATCTACCTCAATGAGGACCGTGAACTTGTTCTGGAATTACACTTTTAAAGGGAGGAGGAAATTACTGTAAACACCAACCTGTCAAGAGTGGACAATGAGTAAAAATAGATGATATTGCCCATCCCTGAACTAAACTGGGCCCAGGAGGTGTGGACAGACAGAAGCCTCCATGATATCGAAGGAAGAGGCCGAGAGGTCATCAGGGTTTCACTGCCGGTGAGAATTTCATTTGCTAATGGAAGTGAGTTCTTTGCCACTGTCTGCTTCAACTGCCATCCACCTATTGCCAAAACTCCCCTGGAGCACCTAGCAGTTCTGGGCTGTGTGACCCTCACCATAAGCCTTCCCCCAAAATTCAAAACTAGGCAACAAGTGATGGAAAACCAAATCTTTGGAAGGTCTCTCTTCAAAATAGCGGAAAACAGACACCAGGGACAAACTTGCAGAGTGGGTTAGTTTGTGTACTACAAGTAATAAGATAAATCCTTATTAATATGTTCTCATCACGTGGCAGCTCATAAATATGAGAGATGCAGTGAGTCCTCAGCTCAGCAGTTTCTCTGCGTCAACCTAGAAGGTGTAGACCTGGGGGACTGGAAGGAGGAAGGAGCCCCAGAGTTGGTCTACTAGGTTGAGTTCCTTCATTTTGCAGAGATTAAAGAAAAAAGCTCCTAATCTCTGCGAAATCAGGTGCGTCAAAGAGCAATGACTGTCCTCAAATCACGGCGCACATGCTCCGCTGAAGTCAGTTTGCGAATCGGTTCAGCTGAAACCCATCCTGCGCCGTCCCTGGTTATCCAGAATCAGTCATTTTCGTATGGTTTGGCTCACATACTTTCCTCTCCTCAATTAAAAATAAACTTTGTTGGTTCCTTCTTGTTGTAAAAGCAGTGTATGTTTAGAGTGGGAAAATTAAAGACCGAGATAAACAAAAAAGAACACTTTAAATGCCCATGATCATACCACCCAGAGAACCACTTTAGAAACCCTTAAACGTATTTCCGGGCCATTTTCTAAGAATACATCCATACATTAACAAAAATGTGACCACACTGTGCACATGTATTCTTTTAGAACATGATTTCTTCACCCAGCAATACAGATGGATGTCTTCTCATTATCAACATTCATCTACAACATCCTCTGTAGTAGCTGAATAGTATTTCATTCTTTGACTAGAACATGCTGCTTGTAACTAATCTGTTTTGTACATGTGAGCAATTTTTTATATACCCTATTGTAAACAATGATGGGATTAACATCTTTGTGGCTAAAACCTTTGCATATACCCTCAGTTCTTTCCTCAGTATAAATTCCTAGAGGTAAAAGTTCTCTAACGAAACAGTGGACACATGTTAAAGGATTAAACGGGGCGCCCGGCTGCAGAGCCTGGGGCTTTAGATCTTGGGGCTGTGAGTTTGAGCCCCACATGCAGCACAGAGTTTACTTAAGATAAAAATTTTTAAAAAAATAGAAAAAAATAAAAAATAAATAAATTAAATTAAAAATAAAAAAAATAAAGGATTGAAAAATACATATATTGCCAAACTACCCTCTACAAAGGGACTCACCCGGTTTGATTTACTTGAGGTTTTTGCATATCAAGTGTCTGGGTCAGTTCAGCGCTTTAGGAAGAGAAACTACAGGTATGCTTGGATTGGTCGGATGCGACAGACGCGCTTCTGCCTACGATTCTGATGACTGTTAACTACAGGCACTTTAATCAATTAGATGATTTTATACTAGGAGCTCCCTGTTTATACACCTCCAGCCATGATTAACTTACATATTTCCTTTCGACTCTTTCTTTGGGATTTGATGCCTTTTTCCCCTTCCCTGTGTTCAAGCACTCTTTTTATACACTTCACACCATTCTTAAAGAGATTCTAGACAGTTAGTCTCTGGCAACATTCTTGTAGTCCTCTGATTACATGCATCAGCTAAAAAATCTATCATCCAAGTTAGGCTCCCAATTAGATGCCAGAACCAGTTTTCTGTCTGATATTTTAATGAAATGATAGCAAAGACATCTGACGCTCGGGCCAAATCAACAGTACCTGGAAGGCCAAAAAAAGGAAGTGGACTGTGCTGTCAGACCACACGTTTTCTTTTAAATTTTATTTGTTCCTTTTTATCCCACCTGATTCCAAAAAGGAATCTTTTTAAACATGTTTTCTAAATTGGACATTTTCATACCATCGAGGCTGCCAACTTCTTTCCTAACATAAGGATATTCTTCTATCATAACTGCTGCTATATTTGGAGACTGAATGACAAGGATATTGTTCTTATCCAGAAAAGGGGGAAAAATAACTCATTATGATCATGAATCCTGCCTGGAAGACCCTCCGAAACCAAGTGACCCTGGGTATGCGATAGAAAACACTAGAAAGAACTATGACAAAACACAGGAAGAACTCGGTATCTAGGATGCATAAAAGCTTCAAAGAATCACAAAAAAAGTCAGGCCCTTAGGCTGTGCATTCCCCTCAAGGGACTGTAAGAATTCAGAACCCCCAACATCCTAATTTGTGAGAGAACTGTGAGACCTGAAAAGGCAGGAGCCTGCCAGCAGGGAAAGCAAGCCCAGAGTTAGGAGGAGGAGGAAGTTACCATCTTCTCTAGACCAGTGGCAAGAAAATACCCATGTCCTGTGAGGCTTGTCTTTCCCAATCTCCTCTTCCTTTTTCTTCCCAGGTCCTCCTCTTCCAGCACCACCCATCACATCTCCCACATTTTGAAGAAGCTCCCCCCCCCTTTTATTTTGCCATGGCCTTTCTAAGTCCTCATCTTCGCACTTGATCTCCACTTCTTTTCCACTCGCCTAAACCTTGCCTCACATCCTCTACCGTTTCACGGCCCCACGCCAGCGGTAAGAGACAAGGTCCCAGACGCTGTACAACATATTGAAAGACGCTTAATGACAAGTCACCGGTATGTGGTGAGCAGAGACTTGAAAGAAAATTGATTTTGCATGATTTAGAAAAGAAAGAAAAATAAAAAAAGGAAAGGGTGTTGAGGGCTACATTAATGAAGGTGAGTTAAAGGGAACAAGTGTCAATGAAATTCCTTGGCATATTAAAAGCGTTATGCTGAATTTGCTGAGGCGCTAAATATTCCCGAATGCCACCATTTTGGAAGAAAAAAAAAAAAGCATTTTTGTTGTGAAACTTGAGATCTGCTGAGATTTCAGGAAAACCTCAAGAGAAACATATTGTTTTTCATCTGAACCCAAGGAGCAAGAGCCAAAATCACCCAACTAACAGAAGATATCAATGGTTGGCCCAAACTTAAGCCTCACAGTGTGTCTCTTCACAATGTATGAAATTTTACTTGATGCTCACCACGGTTTAGTAAGGCAGGTGTTACTATTCCCACTTCAGAGATGGGGAAAGTCAGATGCCCAAAGGTTATGGGACACAGTCGAGTCCCTCAGGCTGTTATGTTCAGTGACTGAGCGCATGGACCTGAAGCAAGACCACTTCGGTTCAAGACCAGGCCTGCCCACCATTAATTATGAGACCTTGGGCAACCCACCTGCACCATGCCTCGGTGTCCACGTCGTAAAACGTCGACCCACGACAATACTACCTCTGTCACAGAACTGTTTGGAGAACCAATCGAGTTAATACATTAGAGTGGGTACAGATTAGAAGGTCCGTCTGGCTTACACAGTAAGCACTTTAAAAAGGTTCGGAAGAGTCAGTTCCTAGTGCTCAATGTTTTAAGTCCAAATGAGGTATCCTTATTTTTAACAATTACATTGTTTCTGCGATTCATAATTTTATCAGTAGAGAATTAGCTATTTCTCACAAAAGGAAAATACATGCTAAAAGGAAACCCTGAATTGGATAGAATGAGTCAAAAGGAAAGAAAAGGGCAAAAGTTCAAGTGTGGTTTCTTGAAAGAACCCCATTAATTTCTGTTTCCAGAGAAATACTGTACACGATTTAAGTATTTTCGAGCACAATGAAAGGTCAGGCGAAATGGAAGTAATATTTGTGTAGCCCATGGTGACTGTCGGGGAGTCTGTTTCCCATGGCCTGGTCCTTGATGTGGACAATGAAGCACTTCTCTGGGCTGTGCTGGCCCCCCCGGCCCTCCCGCCTCCTGCTGCACCCACTCCACGTGAGCTTTCTGTGACGGGAGGAGAACAAAGCTGCAGCTGGCAACTCCGGAGTGCTGGGGAAAAGAGCAATTTCCCTCAGAGAAGAGGGCAGTGGGAAATCAGCAGAGAAGTAGCGCCAGGACACATTTTCTCGTTTGTACTTTCCTGTGGACGTGGGGGCAAAAAAAAAAAAAAAAAAAATTAAATTAAATTAAATTTTAAAAAAAGGCTGAAGTGCAGAGAATGTGGTGCTGGGAGTGTAGGAAAGAACAGAGGGAACAACCAATACTCGAGACCGTCAGATGCAAACCGCAGGCCGCTGGGAGAACGAGGAAGAAAGAACCAGCCCACAGAGCATCCCGAAGCAGCAGAGAGCGTCATGCAAGACAGCAAAGAGAGTGTCATGGCAGAGAAGTTCTGGAAGAGTACATATGTCAGGGGCCACAAGAAGAGCCACAGACGACCAGGAAGGAGGGACTGAGTGACGGCTCAGTCTCTCTCTAGTGCAGGTGAGGGGCTGGGAGATGGCTTCGGTGGGGTCTGAGCCAGGACCTATGGGCTGCCCCTGTGAGGCCGGCCGAGGTTTCTTCCCAGGAACTGGCCTCCTCCGACAGCCCACGTGAAGCGTGCTTCCAGGGGCCCAAGTGTGGACCGGAGGGTTCCAATGTCAAGTGCGGCAGGAAGGAACCCAGTTAAGGAAGCAAGGGTCAGGGTGTCTTTGACCTAAGAGTTCCATGTGAAAAAAAAAGGAAATCTCCCTCGAAACAGGAACATATTCAGCATTAAATCACAAAGTTATGAACTGTTGTTTAGCCCAGAAGTTCTGCCATGTCACGAGTGTAAAAAGAACGTCACATATGGTATCTGTATAGTATTTCCAAGTTTATAAAGCATTTTAATAAAAGTGATCTTCTGTCCCACAAGGATATTTTTCATGCCCCAACAAGACACATTCTTCACATCACTATGAGTCCTGTTTAATGACTGACTGGATGCTACAGCAAATGTTTTTTTTTAATCTATAACTACTACTTACAGAGTTTTATCTATAAATATAATACATAAAAGCCAAATGGTGGGGTTTAGGTACTGAATCTGTTCCAAAACATCTACTACTTTTCCAGAATGACTAATTAAATATAATTTACATTAACTGAACTAGGCGTAAACATTGCGATACTCCGCATAGACCACTAAGCATATCTCATTAAGAAGTTTCCGTGTTTCCAAGCCCTCAGACATTCGAAGGGGGTATATAGAAGAGTAATTATTTTTAAAAGAATATATTAAAAGATATCCCTCAAGGGTCTTTAAAAACAGCTCTTAATGGCATAAACAGGAAGCATGCTATAAGGTTATGAAGAATGGTGGAGTAAAAATGATTGTGGCCTATTTCCATAGAAAAGCATGGAAAAAAGAAAACAAGCTAAAATTACTTCCAGCTTGCTCAGTTAAAACGAACTGTCATGTCATGAGGCAAGTGTCTTACTTACTCTTTGCCCTATATACAATAACATGTGTGGTTGAGAGTTAAGAGTTCACGTTAGCATTTTTTAATATAGGAAAAGGGGGAAATTGTAAACCCTAAGGAACAGTGCTCCAGTTGCCATAGTTCAGCATGCCTGGAGGGTGATGTGCACTTTGTACCCACATCTTTATTAAACACGCTGTCCTTGAGATACGAAGATAACCCTTCTGACCCACAGTCAGCACAGCGTTCGCTCTGAGGTTCATTCTTTCAGCTTTGATGATAGATTTGTGCTGATCTACCCTCTTTTGGTCATCTGCTTTCCTATGTGACTGACAGCATACGTTTGGGAGACAGCTGCCCGGCTCTGGGAGAGAAGTTGCAGCCCGGAGAGGGGAAGTGAAGCAGAGAGCGAACCTTGGCCTTGGCACCAGGCGCTCATCAACGGATGTGTTAAAGCAAAATGCTATAAAGTAGAAACTCATTCTGCCAGTATGGTGAGAACTCTGCAAAACCTATTTACATTAAGAAATGCTGTGATCAGCTGAAACTTTTCTTTGGATATGTTAACTTCTGGAGTAAATTAAGCCTTCTGGGAAATTGTATCAATTCCTTCTATACCACCAAGTTTTTACGTTATTCTAGGTCTTGGTTTCTCCAATCCCTTAGTCCCCAGCACAGTGCTCACCCTGTTGAGGTCTTTGGCAACCCTCACTGCTAGTTGTTTTTGCTGTGTTTATTCACGTGGTTCCTTGTGTCTTCACTCTCTGGCTCCTCTACTACATTATTAGCTCCCAGTGCTGAAAGATCCCAATCTACTGAACTTGGGTACTGATTCCCTGATCAGAATTTATCTGGGCCAGAGTATATCTGGCCTGATATATAATTCGCCAATATATAAATCACAGAAAGAACTGCCAGGGTATATTCCTTCTTCCAATAAATACTTATTAAACATGCCTATGTACCTGGCAATGGGCACAAGCACTGGGAATACTGGTGAAGAGAACTGACATTCAGACAGCCAGTGGTCTGTTATGGGGCTAGCTGAATATATCATGTACTATCTTGATAAATCTTTGAGCAGACCACAGAGCAAGAAGACGAAAAGGAAATACCAGCTCGTTAATCAGAGCGCAAGCTCACAGAGGACAAAACCGCATCTCTCCTACTTCTTTGATTTAATCTCCTTACTCTTTGCCACTCTAGGTAAGCAACACATGTCCTCTTAATTGGCCGCCAGAGCCCTCCTCAAGCTCTCTTTTCAGAAAGCTTTGCAAAAGTCTTATGAACAATTTTGCTGTTCCAGAAAATGTTAATGCTCAAGGTACCCCTTTAAAAGAAAAGGAAAATTCCTCTGAGATTTTTTTTCCCCTCAGTAACAAGGAATGCAATTAGGCCTATACTTGGCACTCTGTCAGTTCCCATAGCCAAGAGATCTCAGGGTTAGGAGAACAAAGCTACCAAGATGCTTTTGCTATCGACTATGGCCGGCTCAAAGTTCAAGGGTTAAAGCCTGACAATGTTTTACCCCTTGACTTGAATTTCCCACGTAAGTAACTTCCAAATACCAAAGCTTAGGGGAACCAGAATGCAAAATCCTTCCCATTACTTTATTGAAAAATTATGTATGCTGTGATTTATTGCTAATGCTGGACTTTGAAAGCATTAGACAGGATACCTGCAAACCTTCAGACAACAGCTGCCAATACCAGTTTAACATTTCATGGCTCAGCAGTTAAAATATGACGAATAATAAATCATCCTTGTAGCCAGTGTGAGGCACTCGGTTGGTAAGGTATTGAGAGTTGGTGAAAAAGAAGGAACTATAGGTTGTGATTTAAGTCAGCACTTCAGACGCGGAGGCTAAGGAAATGGTGATTGTTACTGTCTCTCTGTCTTCAGTGGCATGCTTTCTCTAAGAAAGCAACTTCTTTACAGAAGGAAGACGTCCCTGTGTATTAACAACAAAAACCGTGATGATTTCAGATGTACACGTGCTTGAGAACAAAGACTTTCGGAACTCTTTATAGCTTTACGGCGAATGATCCAAATGGGACAATATTCTATTTAGGACCTGTCAGGGACTGAATCTGAAAGTGATGTTTAGTTGTTTTAGAAGACAGTCTTCGCTTTTTCAGGCATATAAATATTTTCATCATTTCCATTCTTGAAATATTACAAATAATTGCCTAAGCCCCAGTAGAACAAATGCTCCTTATCAAATACCTGTTTGCTGTGAGGACTGGCTGTACACATCTGTTTAGGAAAGTCTGTGATATATTCAAATATGCTTTAAGAGGCTCCCAACAGAAAAAAAAGTTACGGTCCTTTAATAGTGTGACGACTTCTCTGTAGTACACAGACTCTGCACCTCTCTTTCCATCTTTCCGCTTTGGCAGAAAATGCTAGGACAAGTCGGGCTGTCAGTGAAGGGAATATCAGCATTAGGAATGCTAAAGTGTATTTAATACCTTCTTTTGGGACACCTGGGTGGCTCAGTTGGTTAAGCAGCTGCCTTCGGTTCAGGTCATGATCCCGGCGTCCTGGGATCGAGTCCCACATCGGGCTCCTTGCTTGCCAGGAAGCCTGCTTCTCCCTCTGCCTCTGCCTGCCACTCTGTCTGCCTGTGCTCGCTCGCTCTCTCCCTCTCTCTCCCTGACAAATAAATAAATAAAATCTTTAAAAAAAAAATACCTTCTTTCTATTTTTTTAAGATTTTATTTATTTGACAGAGAGCGACACAGCAAGAGAGGGAACACAAGCAAGCGGGAGAGGGAGAAGCAGGCTCCCTGCTGAGCAGAGACCCTGATGTGGGGCTTGATCCCAGGACCCTGAGATCATGACCTGACCTGAAGGCAGATGCTTAACCGACTGAGCCACCCAGGCACCCCAATACCTTCTTTCTAACAAGAGGTCAAGCAGTAGCTAAATGTAGACACAGAGTTGAACCCTAGAGATACAGCCTAAGCAAAAGGATTCCCCTTAGCACCTACACAGAAACGTCTACATCAACGAAAGTGATTTCAAGTTCAGTGGACACCTAAAGAACATGAGAAGAAGCCCAGGCTCGGTTAGGTATGTTGACACTTACTAAAGAAATCACCCCTCTAATTCTGCATTTATACTTGATTCTTTTTTTTTCTAAGATTCTATTAATTTATTTGACAGAGAGAGATACAGTGCGGGAGGGAACATAAGAAGGGGGAGTGGGAGAGGGAGAAGGAGGCTTCCCACCGAGCAGGGAGCCCGATGAGGGGTTCAATCCCAGGACCCTGGGATCATGACCTGAGCCAGGCAGACACTTAAGGACTGAGCCACACAGGCACCCCTCTACTTGATTCTTTTAATGTAAATTCCTTAAAGAAGTTGAGTCATTACTAATACTAGTTTGTAGGTAGAAACTCCTGGGACCAGACCTCCCAAGAATGCCGTCTATACTAGGTGACCCTGGCCCCTCACCCAAGGCTGACTGGTAAAAAGTGGTCAATCAACCCAAGTTGGACAAATTAGATTCTCTCTTCCCAAAGCTCAAACTTGGAAGCATGAAACACAGAGGGTAAAAGTCACCAGTGTCACATTAATAGCGATACCTCGGAGAAGAGGGGCACAGAACCTGTGCTGGGATCGCCAGAGCTTCCAACCCTTCACGTGGTTCCATGGTCCCACCCTTCCTTCAACTCTGGGAGATACAGACCAGGATACTTCCAGTAAAAAATGTTAAAATAATTGGTGTTTTTTTGCTTTTGTTTTTGTTGAAGCAAATCAGTCCATTTCTGTAGCTTGCAACCAAAGAAACTTATAGGTTAAGGGCATCAGCACTTTAATAAAAAGTTCCATTTCCTTAAAGGAGAAGTATAAGGGGCACGATCATAATTTGTTGCATTTGTAGGAAACTCTACATTTTACACATGCTCTCATATGTGATCCCTGTAAGGGCTGGAGAAGGGTTGCTGTTAGCACCCTCGCAATGGAGAAAAGGCAACGCAGCTCAGAGAGGGTATTACTTGTGCACTGGGGCTGCCAGCAAAGGGCAGAACCAGGCTTAGGAGCCAAGTCGACTGACAGCTGGTGATGCCCTTCCCATGCAAGCCATGATGCGTGTGCCGTCCAGTGCCTGCTGTTACTTTCGCTTTGGGAAAGCCTACCTGTTGGCATTCAACTTATATTTTAGCATACAAAACCCTTAAGTAAAAGGATATGTTTGTACAGAGAATACAAACAAAACAGAAAAACTGAACTATTCTGAGTGTGTGTGTATGTGTGTGTGTGTCTTTTCATCTCTCCTACTCCAACTTCAACAAAGGCTTGAGAAAAGTTTTAATAAAGTAAAATATATAAGCTATTGCCTCGCTGTTGATATTTGCCAAGAGGAAAAACATTAGGGCTGAGACGTGCCTCCTTTTGATACGGGTAGCAAGTCTACCATCTTCTACATAGTTTAACTATTAGCGGGGAGTACCCTTTGCACTACATGGCAGTGGTGCTGAAGGTGTTTTCAACATGTATCCCCAAATATGTGCAGTTGTTCATTTATAATTCATGTACAGATGTTATTATATTAACAGGTTAATACACTTTAAAGAACATGAACAAAATAGAAAAGGTCAGATTTTGGTAATCATGACTATCTCAAGGCAAATACACACAGGGTAAGGTTAATGATTAATTAACCATAGTAGACATAAATCCACAGGTCTCCCAAATACTTTGGAATTTTCGTGGTCAGCTTCTTGCAAGATCTGATTCTATGGTCATGGTCATTACTTCATAACGTGGCTGACAATGAGTTTGTGTTGAACTCTGCCATTTAGTTGTGGCTTACAATATGAAAATTCTCTTCCATTTAGGGAAATTCCTTACAGAATCTTTGGAAGATTCTGTTAGTTTGTGAGGGTTTGTTAAAGCTAAAATATAAAATCTGTTAATCCAGTTAATGAGGCACAAGATATTCCACAGAAAACCTAAGTGGAGGAAGCAGTGGAGAAGCCACTGTGAAGGGCCAGGCCTCGTCTCCCTCTCTCCAGGTGATAAACAGACCCCACCCCCGGCCCCTACCCCCCGATATCTGGACCCAGGGGTTATGCCAGTGCCAATGTAATCACCAGCAGTCATCACAATGTTTTATGAAAACAAAATGAATGTAAATGTAAGTTCTAATCAGTTTCTTTTCCACCCAAATGAATCCTCTTAGGAGCTCCCAGGGTGCACAGCGTACTTTGGAGGCCATGCAACAAGGCGATAGTTGACTTCCACAGCAACCTGCAATCACAGGAATCTCTAGGCCTAAAACTACGGAGGACAAGGACAAACCAACCCGGGCCACAGAGAAAGTTATTTTGCATTTTAGAAACTGTAAAAATCATGAACTCCCACTCAGCCAGAAAAGCACATAAAACATTAATGCTTAATGCAACGTGCCGCATGTTGTCCACGGAACTACCCGACCAGTGGAAAAGCAGGACCAGTGCCAGCACCCCCGCAAGCCCCCCAGGTCCTTTCTCTTCCCTAGCACACCCTCCCCTAAGAGGTAATCGCTATCCTAATTCTTTCAGTAATAAATTCCTTCTCTTTATAGTTGGAGCCACTTACGGACAGCCCCCTTAGCAGCCAAGTGTGGTTTTGTCTGTTTTCACACTTCATATAAATAGAGTAAGACTGCAGTATATTCTTTTGTATCTTCCTTTGAACATCCTGTCTGTGAGATACATCTGTGTTATTGTGTGTAGCTCTGGTTCATCCTTTTTCATTGATATGTAGCATTCTGTCTTATTACAACACAATTTAGTTGGCCATTCTGCTACTGAGAGATATTTGGGATGGCTCTTATTTAAGATGCTACTAAGAACATTTCACACCTGTATATGGAGGCATGTGTGTGTACATTTCTCTAGAATACATACACACATGCACAGAGTGGAACTGCTGGGTCCTAGCAGTTTAAAAAAAAACCCACTTGTGGCTCCAACTTCAAACTGTGCTACAAAGCTGTAGTAATCAAAACAGTATGGTATTAAAAACAACAACAACAACAACAACAAACCAGTATGGTATTGGTAGACAGATCAATAGAACAGAACTGAGAGACCAGAAATACACCTATACATATATGGACAATTCATTTATGACAAAAGAGTCCAGAACATACAGTGGAGCAAAGACAGTCTCTTCAAGAAATGGTTTGGGGAAACCTGGACAACCACATTCAAAAGAATGAAACTAGACCACTATCTTAAACCATACGCAAAAATTAACTCAAAATGGATGAAAGACTTGAATGTAACACCTGAAGCCATAAAATTCCTAGAAGAAAACATCGGTGGTGAGCTCCTTGACATCGGTTATTAACGACATCTTTGCGAACCTGACTCCAAAGGCAATGGAAACAAAGGCAAAAATAAATGGAACTACATCAAAATAAAAAGCTTCTACACAGCAAAAGAAACACTGTCCAAATGAAAAGGCAACATACTGGATGGGAGAAGATATTTGCAAACCGTATATGCAACCCAGTTTTGGGTTAATGTCCAAAATACATAAAGAATTCCTATAACTTAACAACAAAAAGCCAAATAACTCAATTAAAAAATGGGCATAGGATCTGAATAGGGATTTCTCCAAAAAAGATATACACATAGCCAACAGGTGTATGAAAAGATGCTTGATTTCACTAATTATCAGGAAATGCTTTCAAAACCACAATGAGATATCACCTAACACCTATCAGAATGTTGATTATCAAAAAGACAAAAAAATAACAAGTGTTGGAGAGGATGCAGAGAAAAGGAAACCTTTGTGCACCGCCTGGTGGGAATGTAAACTGGTGCGGCCGCTATGGAAAGCAGTATGGAGGTTCCTCAAAAAACACTGCAGTAAACTTAAGGGTACATATTAACTTTTCAAATTAGTATTTTTATGTTCTTTGCGTAAGTACCCAGAAATGGAGTAGCTGGTCATACGGTAGTTCTATTTAATTTTTTTCCACAAAAAAAGTCTTTCCTGTGTTCACTACAGCATTATTTACAATAGCCAAGATACATAAACAACTTATGTGTCTGTGAATAGATGAATGGGTAAAAAAGATGTGGTCTATTTACATAATGGAATGCTACGCAGCTGTAACAAAATGAAATCTTGCCATCTGCAACATCATGGAGGGACCTTGAGGGTACTGTGTTAAGCAAAATGAGTCAGTTGGAGAAGGACAAATATCATATGACTTCATTCATATGTGGAATCTAAAACAAAACAAAACAGAAGAATAAACAAAACAAACAAAAACAAGCTCACAGATACAGAGAACAGACAAGTGGTTACCAGAGGGGAAGGGGGTAGAGAATGGGTAAAACGGATGATGGGGGTCAACTGTATCATCATGGATGGTAACTAGGCTTGTGCTGGTCACTCTGTAGTGTATACATTTGTCCAACTATAAAACCAGACACCTGAAACTTACATATTTTTTGAAACTTCTATTTTTTTTAAAAAAGAAAAGAAAATAGAGATGACTACAGATTACAAAAACCAAAAAGAAAATCCACCTAAGGGAAGGTAATTTTAGTGCATCTCTTGGCAGTTTTAATATGAACTAATTCTTCTGGAGCCATGATGAAAGCTCATTAAATTACTAGATTTATCTTTCCCTGGATTTTCACTCCTGAACATTCATTAAATTTGAACTACAATATTAAATACATTTAACTCTGTTAAAAATAGTTTGAAATTTTCCAGTGAATTTATTGAAGTCAATTCTCTCAATCCCCCTCCCCATATATATATATATATTTTACCTATTATAACCACAATTTTCCTTTTAATGAGGGCCAACACTGTATCTACAAAACGCTCATTCAAATTTTAAAGGAATTTTGCACCAAAAGCATTCAAGTTAACACTCATATTGATCAAGCACGAAAAGCCAAAAATGTTAACTCTGTAGCCAGTCTGAGGAGTACAAATACGAAAAAGAAATTAATTCCAACTTTAGTGTCTCCAATGTTTCATAACCATTACAAACGATCTCCAAATGGCCTGAATAAATGGGACATACTTCGACGATGGTATTGTGGCACCAGCAAAACTGCCTGCTCATCAGTCTCGCATTGTCTTACTGATAACAAACATGGGAACGAACATCTATTATAGTGTCAGGTACTTTCTGCATATTAGTTCATATATGCCATGCTATTCTCATCCTCAAAACAATCGTTAAAGTAGGTACTATTATTCTTCCCAACTGAAAAGGAAACTGAGGTAAGGGAGGAAAGTAACTTGGCCAAGGTCCATGGCAGTAAGCAGTCGAGTTAGTTATCAAAACTCAGCTTCCTGGTGTCTCAGTCCGTACTCTACCACACTGTCTGGGAACATACTGGTTTCGTTGTTGTCACTGTTGGCATCATTATTATTCTGATGACGACAAGAACAGTTCTTTAAAACCAGAGCAAGTATGTGAACCAATAGGAGGGAGAAAAATCTATGTACACTTGTTTTGATCTATGAAAATTTTGTGAAAATGACTGTAACCAAGCAACTCTAACTCTGGGAGAACTAATTAAGAAATGAATTAAGGGATTGAATGCATACCCAAATTAGTCATCAGAGCTCAAAGATCTGGCGTTCTGGTCTGTATCCAGCTTTGGCACTTGCATCCAAAATAAACATGACCAGATAAAAACCACAAGCTCACAATTAAAATGGATTTATATGGCTTATGCGTCCACATGGGAGAGGCCTCTTCCTAATTGAATTCGGACACCTCTTCAGTTATTGTGGGTTTCATCTGCCATCTCTCTACTCTTTTGTAACTGCTGGCAATAGAATTATGCTGAGGGAGAAGTCATTTCAATCAGTGATGTGTGCAGAGCGAGCATAAAAAGAGTAAAGAAAAGCCTTTGAACTGTAATTAGAAAATTCCTTAAGTGTGCTCATGTGACATATGTTTGAAACGATGACCAATTGGCAAGACGAGTTACAGAATGGATGTCCGATGTCACTGTCCTGGGACACGCGACCAGTAAAAGTAGTGTTCTGACATGCGATCAGAGTCATCTTTCGCAGGCCAAAACATTCCTGTTTTCCACCTCTAATATGATTAGTGACGGACAGCTGGAGGCATCTCATTCTCCTGACAAAAATATGATCAGAATTGTTTTCAGTTGGTATCTCTTCCCATCAAGCTGTTTGTTGCCTTCTAGCAGAATAATCAGAGTTTCTGATTATTTGGTACGTTCCAAGAAAACAGTAATTGATTGTGCCCTTGCTTGTCTGATGGAGAGAGGGCTGCCAGAATTTACATAGTAACTCTTCAGTTGCCTAACCCAAGAAAAACTAAGCAGCGGGCACATGGTGTATGTGTGTGTGTGAGAGAGACAGAGAGAGAGAGAGAGAGAGAGAGAGGGACAGAGAGAGAGAGGAAATCCAGCCAGTAGTTTCCATAATAATTCTCTTTGAACAACTACAAAGTGTTTTCAATGGTAATTCAGAATTCAGATATGAGGAAGTAAAAATTATTCTTTTCCACTCATGGAAAACTACCAACTCCCACCAATGTTAATGGCTCTTTTCAAAAAGTTAGTCATCTTACTACTAAAGTTTCAGGGTTATTGAAAAAAAAAATCAAGTTCAGATTTAATATTCATGGAAATATTCAGGTGTAGTGAGACCTCATTCATTTGGTCTACCTCAGTTCAGAATTTAATCATTTGACAGTGTCCAGACGAGGGGTGATCTTTTCACAATGAATATATGGCTTGCTAAGCAAATTAATTTAAACAAGCAAGACTACTGGGGGGAAAATAAAAATATTTCAGGTAACGTATGATAATCAAAAATAACATTTCTGTACAGCAAACACTTTTGATGTACCCATTCAAATACTAATGACTCATAACAATAATAATTACCATTTAATTGAATGTCAATCTTGTACAGTTCAGGTTACATACATGAGCTAGAAATATCCCAACAACTCTGCAAGATGGGTAGAATTATCCCCATCTCAAAGAGGAGGAAACCCAGGCTTGGAGAAACAGGTGACATGGAAATACTGCATAATTACAAGGCAGCCAAAGAAGGGTGCAAAGCCAGGCTGTCTGGCTCAAAAGCCTACACCCTTCCACTCCCACTCAACACTGAGTGAGTCCTGAAGGCAGCACGGCAGACTTCTAGAGTCACTGGACCAAGTTCTTCAACAACAACAGCGGCAAAAAGAGAATCCCTACAAGGAGGGATAGCCAGGCAGTCTGGCTCCAGAAATCATCCTTCTTGTCTGTAGAAAGAATGATTCCTTTATACATCACAAGGGCATCTATAATATCCCTATTGGTAGGTGGAAGTATTTTGCGTGCATGAAACTACTCAGGAGAAATGCACAGAAATACTGACGGAGTTGGAGAAGGGGGACACAGGCAAGGCAGGAGTGCCTTGGGTCCACTGCCCCTTCCCTGCACCCCATCACACGTGACTTCAGTCTACACCCCTATAGACAAGAACTGGCGTGGAGACCCTGAGGGGCTGCCAAGGGCTGTGATGAGGCCTCTGGGAGTCAGCGGAATGTGCAGGGACAGCTGGGCCATGGGCAATGGAAGAGAACATGGAGAAGGGAAGGAACATCTCTACTTACCCAAGAATCCACAGAGATATTCCTGAAAGCAGCCTGGATTCTGGAATGCTCTAGGAAAAAAGTAAATTTGGGAGGTCAGATCTCACATTTAGCAGGCAGACCATCCTGTTCCATCACATCCCAAGCACAGGATCTGGAGTCAGGCAGACACGAGATTGGTCCTTCCTTACCTACGACTTCATAGCTGTTAGGTAGATTAAGCTCTCTGTGCCTCAGTTTACTCAACTGTGAGAGGGGTATAAGAACATTACCCTCCTCACAGAGATTTTGAGAAGACTGGATAATATGGAATTCATGCCATGAACTCAAAACACAGTAGTTTTAATAATAGCCAACATTTATTGTTTAGAAAGTGCCCAGCATTGCGCTAGGGCTTCAAATAGGCTAACTCTTCAACACCCTGAGGTAGGCACTAGTGCCACTGGCATTCTGCAGATGTAGGAAATGAGGCACCGCAAGGTCACATCACGTTTCATCAAAGTGTACCGGGTAAGCGGTGAAGTGGGGACGTGGGACCATCTGGCCCCCCAAGCAGGGAGCTACGCAGTGATATCCTGCCTAATTCATTACAAATAAATGTTAGCTACTGTTATTATTACTGTTATGAAATTCTCCTCTCCAAGAGATCGTCTATAATGCTCCCGAAACCCCAGGGAGCTCACCATTTAGCTAGTCACCACTCAGGCACACAGACAGGTGCGGGGATCCTAAGTCACTAAGCCAACAATCACTTCAAGTGTCCCCCGAGGTGCTCTGTGAAGCACCGTGTGGGGCTGCAGGGGCTCGGGTCTTTGATCCTGGAGTCAGGTGGACCTCCGTGAAGTGAATGGGGGATGCCAACAAGGAGGAAGCAAGGAAAGCAGGGGAGAGGCTGTCAGGACACTGGGCACCATACCGGGATCTGGCCCCAGCTCTCTGGCTGGCCTTCTCCAAGTCAGCTGACCTCTCCGGGTTTCAACTTTAAATGAGCGGACTGACCTGCGATTCTAATTTACAGTTCTATTCCGATTCTCTTTCAGTCTGACTAACTTCCTCTCCATAGTCCTTTTTTTTTCCTTTTTTTTTTTTGAAGATTATTTATTTATTTGACAGACAAGTAGGCAGAGACAGAGAGAGGAGGAAGCAGGCTCCCCGCCGAGTGGAGAGCCCGACGCGGGGCTTGATCCCAGGACCGCGGGATCATGACCTGAGCCGAAGGCAGAGGCCTTAACCCACTGAGCCACCCAGGCGCCCCTCCATAGTCCATTTTTGAGAGACTATGTTTCAATTCTTCATTCATCCAACACACATTGACCGAACACAATGCCAGGCACTGGGAACAGCGCTCAGGTTATCAACACAAGACTTGGCCTACACACTGTAATTAGCTCTGAGAGCAGGATCAAGGCCCATCAAGGAAATCTTGGCCATCAGAACACCAGGGAAGGTTGCAGCCCTGAGGACAGCTGCGCACGCCCATTCTGGCCTATATGAACCCCGGGAAGCGGCCCCAGTGAATTCTGCACCAATCCAAAATGGGGGTCCACAATGGGAGAGGGGGTGCCATGCTAAAATGATGGGGACAGATCAGAATGTCAATGAAAAGTAACTAGACAACCAGTGAAATGCTTGGGCTGAGGGTTTTTAGGTTTGTTTTCTAAGAGTAATAGTGTTGTGTGCGATAAACCAAAGAGATGAGAACTCATTCGACACTTGTCTTGACTTTATTAAGGTACACTAATGACCACTTTGGTAGCAATCTTTGATGTATGTGTGAGTGAGTGCACACGCGACTGTTTCTTTGAGAAACATTAACTTTGACACAAGATGCTACTGACTTTATTTAAAGATCGGTTCATCACCCTTAAACATGTTTCTTTCACAGAAACTCCTCGGAGGGGAGTAATTCCGCGAGTATAATACTTCCATTAAAAAGACATTGATTTTAAAATATGCTTTTCAAGCTTTTGACAAAAACAATTTTTTTATTTTATGAACTAAAAAGGGCAAATAATGGTGTGGAGACAACGTAATAAATAACATGAGTCGTCAAATAAGCTATTCAACATTTATAGATAAGATTTTTAATACAGACTTTTTAAACATGCCCCAGATTGTCCATCAATCTTTGATATGGGAGGAAGTAGCATCTTGGCAAAGTCTGCCTCCCACCACAACAGAAGTCAGCACAAGATGTTGATGGTTCTTAAAGAGAGCAATGATGGCATTCTTTGCGGGGTGGTTAGACATTTTTAGCATATAATTTTAGAAGGCAAAAAATGGGAGAACATACAAAAAATGTATTCAATCGGTATTCAGGTTAAGTACCCTGTACATGGAAGTCTATAGAGAATTTGGTGCCTAAATTGTCCCTGAAAGAGATTCCAAAAGTGTTTTAAGCAACATTGTTGGAGTACATACATCAATGTCCAAGATGACAACTGAGGAACAATACTCTGTCGGATGTATAAAGTAGAGCTTTCTTAAGCTTGGAAAGAAAAAAGTTAAAAATTTAGTAGTGATGACCCCTGGATAACGAATTACTGGTGGTTTTTTCCCCCTCTTTCTTTATAATGTCTCTGCTTTCCAAACTTCCTATAATGAGCATGTGTTACTTTAACAATTTTTCTAAAAAAATGTTTCTTCGATCTCATGATATGTTATGGAAAGTCACCTGATATAAAAAGTGAAAAGGCTTCGGAATCAGACAAACTTGGGTTCAAATCCCTTTCTGGTTTGGTGCCCTCAGATAAGAGACTCGGCAGCCCCTGCTGAACAGAAAATGTAAATAATAACACACGTCTTGAAGCCCCATTTTGTCTCCTAGAGGTGAGACACTGTAAGTGCTTGGCACAGAGCAGGAGCCCAGGGAATGATAATCCCTCTTCTCTCCACAATACACAGAGAAGGAAGGCCTCGTTGATGACAGTAAATAAATTTGTTTGTGTTTATAAATTGACTTCAGGCCATCTGTTTAGAGAAACACTGGGAGTTTTGAACAGGTAACTTTCAGAAATCTTTTCATAGTTAAAAGTTCCAAAAAAGAAGAATGAGTTTTTACCCTACTCTCCTTTCCCTCACACTTATTAGGACCCAACGCTCTAAAACTCTTGGGTTCCCTTGTACCCGCTACAATGCTGCCATGTTCAGAGATCCTCTGGTTGGGATGGGTGTTGGGGGAAGGGGAGAGGCAGACCCACTGGAGCAGAGAAACCACAGCTACCACAATCAAGATCTTTTCCATTTTCTCATTCCTTATGATTAAAGTGAGCAAAATAAATTATGGGATTGCTTAAATGAGGGCTGAGGGACAAGATTTTTTTTTTTTTTTTTTTTTAATGCTAGCTATGTTGATGTTTTCATCCTATTCAGCTGAAGGTAGTTCAGTCAGTTAGGGTTATGACAAAATATAAGTACTCAACAAAATATGGCTGTTAGGGATATGCTGCCCTCGGATATATGTTGCTGTATCTTGACTACAGGAAGAAATATTGATTTAACTGGCTTTAATATCAAGTCTGGTATTTGCTGACACGTGGAAATGAAAAATATCAAAACCGTGAAAAGCTTGATATATAGGTCAAGTCCCATTTCAGCTCCCTCCGAGGGGCTGCCCAAAGTTTTCTGCTGTATTGGAATTGTGTTCTGGTGATGCTTGCCCCAGTCACAGATAACATGAATTTTCATTATAATGGGATTTGCTACTTAAATGAACACTGGTATAGATTTTTATGTAGTACAATTTATTGTAGAAAGTACAGCAAAAAAAAAAAAAAAAAATCATGTGTTTAACTTCTCCCTTTTCCCAATTCTGGAGGCATATCTTGCTTTCTACCAAAGGCATGTAATGTTCTCTCCTTTTCTGATTCCTCCTTATTCCTCTCACGGTGCCTAGTACAGAGTAGACACTCGAGAAATAGCTTAATAAAATGAAGAAATGAGCTGAATAAAATGTGGTACCAAAGGAAATGAGGGAAATTCAGAATAGATTCCAGGGTAAGAGAAATAAATTTTAGAAACTGATTCAGAATGAGTATAGCAAGCAGGTTTAGCCCTTCCCAACTAGCATGCTCAAGTCATCCCAGGATCTGTGGGCCCTCACATGGCTCCCTATTGCTAAACGGTCTTGTCTAAAACGTCCAGTGCCCAGCTTGTACGCTCCCATCCCTGGGGAATGCCACAGGGACATTATAATCATTAACTGCCTGGAACACCTTCATCAGAGTCCTATAGCCCCTTCAGCCCTGAGGCAGCTAAGGATCAAAGTCTGTCCTTCTAAAGGACTGAGAGAAAGGACCACCATGACCGCCTGGGAGGCAATGAAAGGCAGAGAGGCTGGCCCACAGCAGCCGAGGAAAAGGGAGTCAGCACAGCCCCAGGATTGGGAGTTCCTTTGTTACAGCCAATACTCAGAAGTAGTTTCTGCGCCCTTAACTGGGACATAATCAGGGCTGCGGGAAAAACCGAGAGAGACTTCTGAAGAACTTGCTGGACACTGCCCGGTGTCAAAATTCTTAACCTCTTGTTCTCTTTTCTTTTCCCCTCCAGCAACAATGATTACTTTAATAATCAAAGGGTTTCCTATGACTTTTTATGAAGCTATCTAGTTGGAATATGTTTTCCCACCTTACAGTTCTTCTCTTAGAGTCTTTTTTTTTTTATTGAAAGCTACAATAATGCATCAAATATCAAAATTTTCTATCTTCTATCTTGGGACAACGTAATAGATCTAAATGCCTATTTTCACAAAGGTCTTGATTGTGTTCAAAGGAATCACCTATTGATGCCAAGGGTTTCCTTCCTTCATCGGAGGAATAAGCCATGGGAATGAGCTTTGAGAGATTTCAAGCAAGGGACCAGGGGTTTCCAGGGCAGAGAATGGGCCTATCCCATTATTGCTGGATAAAGCCTGAGGAAAGAGGAGGGTCTGGTGAGGCTAGTCCCAAGAGTGGTATATTTTTGCATACATTTTACAAATATTCCCATTATTCACTTGAAAATATTTCGAAGGAAAATTGGCTTCTCCTCGAGAGGGATGACCCATGGCCATCAATTCATAACTTGGAAACTCATCATAAAAACACTTTTGAGTTAACCACATGGTTTGCTCAATACATGTAATCCTTCATATGCCCCTTGCCTGGGCACCAGTCATTATCTTTGTATGAGAGCTGAGGGAGCTGACAGCCAGGGATAGTCAAGGAGTCGGCCCTGGGTCAGACAGCTATTATGCAATGGAGCCACGTAGTGAATCCAGTCTGTAGACTCATGTCCAATTCTCTGTTCACAGTTACGATCACAGAGCCCAAAGTTAGCTTGTTGGGCCCTTTCCAGCTAGGACATTACCACGGGGGACATCCTTTCAACAGGTCAAGCTGGTGGTCATGTTCTGTCAAGATCCAAATCTTTTTAGTTGCTTGGCTGTGGGCGGCACTGTTTATCCCTTGCAAGAATTAAGATGACTTAAGGAAAACTGGAACAATTCTAATGCAAGAATGTGTAAGCTCAAAGGCTATAAAAATTCAAGAACTCAAAACCAAAGATAGCTTTCTTTCTTTCTTTTTTTTTTTAAGCAAAGATAGCTTTCTTGACTAAACAATAGTTGGTTATAAACTCTGCAACAAAGTACCTTTTCAATGTGAAATTTTACTACTAGGACTTTTTTTTTTTTTTTGCTCATTTTTACTAAGAACTGAAGCCTACAAAATGACAAAACGGGATTACCCTATTAAAAGACAACTTCAATTGTTCCTTTGTTCTAAGAAACTGTGTTAGGTACTGACTGGCAATACCTACACCTTGATCTTCATATTAATTATGCATTTTTCCTACAAAATTGACTGCCACACTGCATGCTGTAAGTCAGATTTGAGAGCTGCCAAGATAAATGTTCCGAATGGCTGACTTTTTAAAGACAACTTGTCAGTTCACCGAATAATTGTTTGGGGGTTTATCCCAGTATATTCCATGTCTCCCCTATACCTATACCTTTAGCAAATATGATAGCTTTTTCCGGATGTATCATCTTATAGCTAAAGCTAAAGATTTTTCTTTTCAACCCCTAATATAAAAGTAATGAAACTTAGAGTTCCTTTTGACGCCATCAATTTACTTTGGCTGTTATGATCACTTCATTCTTATACTGATTTCTGTGAAGTGAAATATTCTGATTTCTAGGCAGAGAAGTCATTTTGGCCTAGTCCATACCACTAAAACAAAGACGACCTTTGTATTATTGACTAAATAAATGTTTTCTTCCAGGAGGTTTGCTTTCATCAGATAATCCTATCGATGTCTTATTTCCTTTAGTTAACACCTTATTTTAATGAGATTTGATTCCAAAACATATAAGAACATACACACACAAGAGGTACTATATTGAGGAAGCCAAGAGTTCCAGCCAAGTGTCCTATCTTTGACGTGGTACCAAGTGACATTTTGTAAAAAGCACAATGGTAACTATTCATTCCGCTAGCCTTAAAAGGATAGGCATGGACTGCATGCCAGAATGGAGAAGCTTGAGCTTTGAAATCAGACAGCTGGCTTCAAATGCCATCTCCACCACCATTATCTCTATGACCTTGGGCAAACTACTTATCTCCTCTCAGAGCTTTTTCATCTGAAAAATGGGGGTAACCAACTTGCCTCAAAGGGGTTGCAGGAGAGGTAAACAAGAATATTGCTGTAAAAAAATAAAAATAAAAAACTAGCATACAACCTGGTATATGAGTACACGCTAAGGAACTGGTGGATCTTTTTCCACCTAAAAACTGCCATTAGTGATTCATTTGGAATCTGTTGTCTGTGAGCAAGAAATAACACAAGGGATATCAATGCTGGTGCTCTTTATGATGGCAAAGAACGGGATACGGCCTAAGCATAGGAAAATGATTACATTAAAGTATATTCATACACTGAAATGTATGCAATCATTCCAAATATTTTTCCAGTAATATTTTACGACAAGGGAAATTGCTATCCTAGAATTTAAGTGAGGAAAACAGACCAGAAAACCTGTATAATAAATAACAACAGCTCACACTTAGTGAGCATGGACTATGAGCCATGTACCATGCTATGCATTCTACATGCATTACCTTATTAATTCTTACAATAAACTTATTACATGCATACTATTATTATCTCCCTTTTATAGAAAGAGAAACTGAAATTTCGATAGTTTGGGCAATTTACGGGCACTACATAAGAAGCATAGCCAGGACTGGAATCTCAAACTGTCTAATTTCAAAGCCATATATATTTTTTTTTTTAAGATTTATTTATTTGAGAGAGAGAGGAAAAGTGTGAGAGCACGTGGCGGGGGAGGGGCAGATGGAGAGGGAGAGAGAGAATCCTCAGGCGGATGTCCTGACACCGGGCTCAATCCCAGGACCCTGAGACCATGACCTGAGCCCAAATGGAGAGTTGGCCGCTTAACCGACTGAGTCACCCCGGCACCCCTAAAGCCCTTTTTTTTTTTTTTTTTAAAGATTTTATTTATTTATTTGAGAGAGAGGCAGTGAGAGAGCATGAGCGAGGAGAA
>PISX010009591.1:0-74981 GCA_004024625.1 Mellivora capensis
CTCCACATCCTCTCCAACACACGTTGTTTCCTGTCTTGCTAATTTTGGCCATTCTAACTGGTGTGAGGTGGTATCTCAATGTGGTTTTAATTTGAATCTCCCTGATGGCTAGTGATGATGAACATTTTTTCATGTGTCTGATAGCCATTTGTATGTCTTCATTGGAGAAGTGTCTGTTCATGTCTTCTGCCCATTTTTGGATGTGATTATCTGTTTTGTGTGTGTTGAGTTTGAGAAGTTCTTTATAGATCCTGGATATCAACCTTTTGTCTGAACTGTCATTTGCAAATATCTTCTCCCATTTCATGGGTTGCCTCTTTGTTTTGTTGACTGTTTCCTTTGCCGTGCAGAAGCTTTTGATCTTGATAAAGTCCCAAAAGTTCATTTTCACTTTTGTTTCCTTTGCCTTTGGAGACATATCTTGAAAGAAGTTGCTGTGGCTGATATCAAACAGTTACTGCCTATGTTCTCCTTTAGGATTCTGATGGATTCCTTTCTCACGTTGAGGTCTTTTATCCATTTTGAGTTTATTTTTGTGTCGGTATAAGAGAATGGTCGAGTTTCATTTTTCTACATATAGCTATCCAATTTTCCCAGCACCATTTATTGAAGAGACTGTCTTTTTTCCACTGTCTATTTTTTCCTGCTTTGTCGAAGATTACTTGACCATAGAGTTGAGGGTCCATATCTGGGCTCTCTATTCTGTTCCACGGGTCTATGTGTCTGTTTTGATGCCAGTACCATGCTGTCTTGGTGATCACAGCTTTGTAGTAAAGCTTGAAATCAGGTAACGTGATTCCCCCAGTTCTGTTTTTTTTTCAACATTTCCTTAGCAATTCGGGGTCTCTTCTTATTCCATACAAATTTTAGGATTATTTGCTCCAGCTCTTTGAAAAATACTGGTGGAATTTTGATCAGAATGGCATTAAAAGTATAGATTGCTCTAGGCAATATAGACACTTTAACAATGTTTATTCTTCCAATCCAAGAGCATGGAATGGTCTTCCATCTTTTTGTGTCTTCAATTTCTTTCATGAGTGCTCTGTAGTTTCTCGAGTACAGGTCCTTTACCTCTTTGGTTAGGTTTATTCCCAGCTATCTTATGGTTCTTGGTGCTATAGTAAATGGAATCAAGTCTCTAATTTCCCTTTCTGTATTTTCATTGTTAGTATATAAGAAAGCAACTTATTTCTGTACATTGACTTTGTATCCTGCCACATTACTGAATTGCTGTATGAGTTCTAGTAGTTTTGGGGTGAAAACTACTAGAACTCATACAGCAGTTCAGTAATGTGACAGGATACAAAGTCGATGTTCTATTTTTTTACCTCAGTGGTGAGTTTACACATTACACATGTGGATTCCCTTGGCTATATATGTTTTGAGCTATATATTCATTCACTATCTGTATAATTCACCATACACTTCAAATGGAAGCTTATATTTAAAAAATTAAAATTTTTCTTATTTTTTAATTTCTGAATTTTTACTTTCTCTTAGAAAAATCATGAACGCAATGATTCTTGAATAGAAAAGTCCTTTTTTAAAAACCAGTGTGAGATGAGACACCTGGGTGGCTCAGTCAGTAAAGGATTTGATTCTTTATCTTGGGATCGTGAGTACAAGCCCCACGTTGGGGGTAAAGTTGACTTTAAAAAATTGCTGTGAGAAACTATGTGTCTTTCCAAAGAAATAATATGTATTCCTGAGATTAAATATTTTATTTGTGTATTTATTAATAATGTTACCAGGCTAAGTTAATTCAAGCAAATTAATAAAAATACCTAAGGTCATTTTTGGATACAATAAAAATTATAATTTTGCTTTTGGACATTTTTTTTAAAATGTGGAGGGGGTGCTTGGATGGCTCAGTCAGTTAAGCATCTGCCTTTGGCTTGGGATATGATCCCAGGGTCCTGGGATTGAGACCCACATGGGGCTCCCTGCTCAGCAGGGAATCTGCTTTTCCCTTTCCCTCTGCCTCTCCCCCCTGCTCATGCTCTCCCTCTCTCAAATAAATACTTTTTTAAAAATTTTAAAGATAAAATAAATGGAGATAAGTTTATTAGTTATTGCCAATTTGGCCATGCCGACAATAATTACAATAAACAGAATTAGAAAACAATTTGCCTCAAGGACATGAACAGACATTTCTGCAAAGAAGACATCCAGATGGCCAACAGACACAGGAAAAAGTGCTCCACATCACTCGGCATCAGGGAAATACAAATCAAAACCACAATGAGATACTACCTCACACCAGTCAGAATGGCTAAAATTAACAAGTCAGGAAATGACAGATGCTGGCGAGGATGCGGAGAAAGGGGAACCCTCCTACACTGTTGGTGGGAATGCAAACTGGTGCAACCGCTCTGGAAAACAGCATGGAGATTCCTCAAAAAGTTGAAAATAGAACTACCCTATGACCCAGCAATTGCACTACTAGGTATTTACCCTAAAGATACAAACGTAGTGATCCGAAGAGGCACGTGCACCCGAATGTTTATAGCAGCAATGTCTACAATAGCCAAACTATGGAAAGAACCTAGATGTCCATCAACAGATGAATGGATAAAGAAGATGTATATATACACAATGGTATACTATGCAGCCATCAAAAGAAATGAAATCTTGCCATTCGCAATGACGTGGATGGAACTAGAGGGTATCATGCTTAGTGAAATAAGTCAATCAGAGAAAGACAACTATCATATGATATCCCTGATATGAGGAAGTGGAGATGCAACATGGGGGGTTGGGGGGGTAGGAAAAGAAGAAAAGAGACAAGATGGGATCGGGAGGGAGACAAAACATAAGTGACTCTTAATCCTACAAAACAAACTGAGGGTTGCTGTGGGGAGGGAGGTCGGGAGAGGGGGGTAATGGACATTGGGGAGGGTATGTGCTATGGTTAGTGCTGTGAAGTGTGTAAACCTGGCGATTCACAGACATGTACCCCTGGGGATAAAAATACATTATATGTTTAACAATTAAAAATTTTTTTAAAAAAGAAAACAATCTGCCTCAACATATACCACCCGAAACTTAGTATTATCTTCTAATAAGATTTTTAAACCAAAAAATTGGGAATTAAAAAAAGTTTTTTTAAAAGTTTATTTTTTAAAAAAGATTTTATTTATTTATTTGACAGAGATCACAAGTAGGCAGAGAGGCAGGCAGAGAGAGAGGAGGAAGGAGGCTCCCTGCTAAGCAGAGAGTCCAATGCAGGGCTTGATCCCAGGACCCTGAGATCACGACCTGAGCCACGAAGCCAGAGGCTTTAACCCATTGAGCCACCCAGGCACCCCTAAAGTTTATTTATGTAAGTAATCTCTAAACTAGCATGGGACTTGAACTCACAATCCTGAGATCAAGAGTCCCATGCTCTTCACGTTGAGCAAGCCAGGTGCCCCCCAAAATGGTTTTCATAATTTATAAAGTGTATATAAACATATTCAAATTGTCAGTAGATAAAATTTTACTTGTGTATTTAGATCTTTGGAGCATGCAAGAGTAAAACCTTGCTGTTATCAAACTGTGGATGATAATATCAATGTAGTGGATTTTAGGGAGCATCTTTTAAAAAGGCTAAAACAAATTATCAGAATACTTCTCTTTCAAAAGTATAAGGGTGCACCTGGCTGGCTTAGTAAAGTATACAACTCCTTATCTTGAGTTTAAGCCCCATGTCAGGTGTAGAGCATAAAAAAAAACAACAAAAACTGTTTCCTGAAACTTTTTAGTTGTGTGCATCCCCTGGAAGGAGGAAAAGAGGAAGAGAGAGGGAAAAAGAGAGCAGGAAGAGAAGCTTAGGTGGGTGGCAGGGAGGGGACAGAGGAGGAACAGAGAGGAAGGGGGCTGTGTAGGAATTGGATTTTATTTAGGGGCAAAATCCAAAATCCAAAATATACATATCAGTGAAGTCACTGTCAAAAAGTCTAACAAAGAAGAAGTCTATCAGCCATCGCCTATCCCAGGAAGGATGGAGTCTCCCATCCATGAACCTAGTCTAGCTCTGGGTTTTTTGGGTTACTTGACAACTTGAGGAAATCATGGCCAATGTTGTGTCTAGAGAATAATTTCTCCCCAGGAGTCCTGTGATTATCCTACTTGTAGCCAAGTCTCTAATGTTTTAATATGAAAACAACTGAAGGACTGTTGTAATATGCTAATTAGTACTTCAATTACTGTTGATGACAACCAACAATTTATTCTAAAGGCAACAACCTAAATGAACAGCAGGTAGAGATATGGTCACAATGAACATTTGGGTTCCTGACTTATTTGAGTATTTGCTGTATTTTTTCACCCTTTTTGTGTTTTTGGTGTCTGTTTTTCATGTGGTCTCTTCTGTCTTGCTCTGCTTCATTCTGTTTGAACACACCTCATCTTATACTTTTTTCTTATACAGATTCCAATTTCTTGACAGTGGCTTTGTCATACATACTGATATTTCTTTTCCTGGCTCCTCTCAGGCATTTTTCCTTTTATTTAAGCTTTGAGATTTTATATATAAAACAATAACACTACTGGTATTATATAAAATCGAATTATAGTTATATAAAATTAGAAAGAAATTGATGTTCTTACAGTATAATGCCATTGCACCTAAAAACATGGTTCTTCATTATCCATTCCTGCAGGTCTTATTTATGGCCATCAATGAAATTGTATGATTTTCTCATTCAAGGCACAAGCTTTTTTGTAAAATTTTTCCCTAAGTATTTTAAAGGTCTTGGCCATTACTGTGAATGATTTTTCCCCAATTTCTTTTCTAGATTCTCATTGTGTATTTCTCAAAGCAATACACGAAATTTTTTAAAAAGTTTCCGAAGTTTTCAAGATGCCTCGGTGGCTCAGTTGGTTAAGCAGCTGCCTTCGGCTCAGGTCATGATCCCAGCGTCCTGGGATCGAGTCCCGCATCGGGCTCCGTGCTCAGCAGGGAGCCTGCTTCTCCCTCTGCCTCTGCCTGCCACTCTGCCTGCCTGTGCTCGCTCGCTCGCTCTCTCTCCCTCTCTCTCTGACAAATAAATTAAAAAAAAATTTTTTTTTAAGTTTCCGGTTTTCTAGTTATACAAGTACTTACTCAATAAAAAAGTCATCTCTTATTTTCCAAGGTTTTATAGCAGTTATTTCATTCTTTTGTCTCAGTACATTTGCTGTAAGTGCAAAAACAAGGTTGAGTAGCATGAGAGCCTGTCCGGGTCTTGATACTAACTTAACTGGTTGGGTTTCACCATTTAATATATTTTGTTACTAGAATATTATAGTCTATATTATGACAGATTTCTCTAATCTCAAAGATTGTGTTATGAATAATTAAATTTTTATATGATCATATGAATTTCCTCCTTTAATCTTTGACATAACAATTGATATATTTTCTGATATTGGACATTCTTAAACTTGGTGATCACTTGTTTCCTCTGTAAACTTTGTTCCTTTGTAAATTGGAAGTAATGACAGTACACACTTCATAGGGTCATTGTGAAGAATGAATTCATACATTTAAAGAAATTTATGTATAAAAACATATATACCTTTTTTTTAGGGTAGATCTTTGTTGTTGTTCTTTTGGTTATTTATTTGACATAGAGCACAAGCAGGGGGAGCAGGAGAGGGAGAAGCAGGCTCCCTGCCGAGCAGGGAGCCCACATGGAGCTTGATTCCAGGACCCTGAGATCATGACTTGAGCCGAAGGCACTTAACTGACTGACTTATCCAGGCACCCCCACATATAACTCTCTTATTATCTAAAGGAGGTAATAAAACTTTATTGTTAATTCTCCATTTTATTTCTCTTATTTATTCTCCTTATTTTATTTATTATATATCTCTATATATACTCCTTCATCAGGCTATGATAGTATGAAGGAAGTTCTAGTTCATTAACTTTTATTTTTCTTTCCTATTCTAAATCATTTGGGAAAAAAGTATTTTACCATTTTGTTCCTAACTTTTTTTTAAGATTTTATTTTTTAAGTAATCTCTGTACCCAACATGATGCTCGAACTCACAACCCTGAGGTCAAGAGCATGCTCTTCTGGCTAAGCCAGCCCTTCTGACTCTGGCCCTGTCCCTGTTCTTAATTTTTATTTTTATTTATTTTCAAGATTTTATTTATTTATTTGACAGAGAGAGACACAACGAGAGAGGGAACAGAAGCAGAGGGAGTGGGAGAGGGAGAAGCAGGCTTCCCGCTGAGCAGGGAGCCTGATGCGGGGCTTGATCCCAGGACCCTGGGATCATGACCTGAGCCAAAGGCAGACGCTTAACAACTGAGCCACCCAGGCGCCCCTGTTCCTAATTTTTAAATGTGAGCTTTTATTTCCTTTATTTTTCATTTTTGGATTTAATAACGAAGATGCTTAAGTCTATAAACTTCCTTTAGCTAGAGCTTTCACTAAGTCTTACAGTTATTAGGTATAATGAAGTAATGAGTGGACCAATTAAAAAAACAAATTGAAATTTCAGAATAAATATTTAGTAATATTTAACATATGACAAGATAGAAATTTTTTCTATCAAAAAGATTTTTTAAAAAGAGTTTATTTATTTATTTGACAGAGAGAAAGACCACGAGAGAGGGAACACAAGCAGGGAGAGTGGGAGAGAGAGAAGCAGGCTTCCCACTGAGTAGGGAGCCCGATTTGGGGCTTGATCCCAGTACCCCAGAATCGTGACCAGAGCTGAAGGCAGATACTTAATGACTGAGCCACCCAGACACCCCTCAAAAAGGATTTTTAATAAATGATGCTGGCACAAATGACTATTTTGAGGAAAATAAAATTCTCAAGAGTAAAACACATGCATCTCTAATACAGAAATAAATTCCAACTTTATTACTTAAATTAAAAAAAAATCTTGAGGAACATATGACTGTATTTATTGTCATGAATCAAGAAGGAGCCCATTATCCAAGACTGAAGACTCAGAAAATGCATAAAAATAAAAATTTGGGTATGAAAAATGTACAATCAAGTCTATAGACAAATAATAGATTATGAAAAGATACACATATAACATAGATGATAATATGTGAAAGGCTTAAGTATTAATAGAGAAAAAAAGATTACTACAACTCTAATGGAAAAATGGACAAATGATAGGCAAAGCCATTTAAAAAAAAGCTCAGATTTAAACTACAAATCAGGGAAATGCAAATCAAAGTAATAATAAAATAGAGGTACCCTGCAACCCAACAATTGCACTACTGGGTATTTACCCCAAAGATACAGATGTAGTGATATGAAGTGGCACCTACACCCTAATATTCATAGCAGCGATGTCCACAATAGCCAAACTGTGGAAGGAGAGGAGGTGTCCTTCAAGAGATGAATGGATAAAGATGTGGTTCATATGTACAATGGAATATTACTCAGCCATCAGAAAGGATGAATACCTACTATGTACATCGATGTGGGTGGAACTGGAGGGGATTATGCTAAGTGAAATAAGTCAGTCAGAGAAAGACAATTATATGGTTTCACTCATATGTGGTATATAAGAAATAGTGCAGAGGATCATAAGGGAAGGGAGGGAACACTAAAGGGAAGAAATCAGAGAGGGAGACAAACCATGAGAGACTCTTGACTCTGGGAAACAAGCTGAAGGTTGCTGGAGGGGCCATAAGTAGGGGGAGGAGTAACTGGGTGATAGGCATTAAGGAGGGCACGTGATGTGGAGAGCACTGGGTGTTATACACAACTGATGAATTATTGAACACTATATCTGAAACTAATGATGTACTATATGTTGGCTAATTGAATTTATTTTTTTAAAAGATTATTTATTTATTTATTTGACAGAGAAATCACAAGTAGGCAGAAGTAGGCAGAGAGGCAGGCAGATAGAGAGCGGGAAGCAGGCTCCCTGCTGAGCAGAGAGCCTGATGCGGGACTCAATCCCAGGACCCTGAGATCATGACCTGAGCTGAAGGCAGAGGCTCCGGCTAATTGAATTTAAATGAAAAAACAAAACAAACAAACAAAAAAAGCGAAGTAATAATGAAAACAGCTTTATATGCACAAGACTTATTAAAGAGAGCTATGATACCTATTGCTGTTAGGGATGCAGAAAAAAATTGTATTTTAATAAATTGCTGGAGGAAATGTAAATTCTTACATCTCTTTGGAATACAGGCTGATAATATCTATAAAAACTAAAAGTACATATTATCTTTGATCCAGCAATCCATGGGAATATATTCCAAAGAAATAAAACTACCAGTGTGTAAAGAAATAAAAACAGGAAAATATATTACATGTTAATAGTTGCAAAAACTGGAAACAGAAGTGAATACCTGTGTGGTAGTGTGGTAGTCACTTAAGTTGCTCAAAGAATAATTGTCTCATTCTGGAAATACAGTAAGAGTGAATTTTTTTGTTCCTTTTGAAATTAGGAGTGGCACCTAACTGGCTTAGGCCAGTACAGTGTGAGTGAAATGATGTGCCACTTCTGAGTAGAAGCTTTAAGACACTGTGCTGCTCACCAGGTTCTTGTCCCACTCTGTAGCGGCCATTGAACCCGCACCGATCTAGAGGTTCATCAGCCTGGCAGCTGTGTAGCTGATGAGCAGAACTCTCCTGACTTCCTCGTTTGGATGTGTAGCATGACCAAAGAAAGAAAACTTTTTGGGGGGTGTAAGCTGCTGAGATCTTGGAATTGTTACTATAGCATTAACCAAGCATATCAGGACTGATAGAATAAAGGCATAGATCAATAAATAATGGTCCATTATATAATTGACTTTGATTATACTAGATAGCTGGGATAGATTTTCATAAGATACTGCTGACACAAAAATACTGAAAAATATTTGTATTATTATCCCAGTTTTTATAAGGAAACAATACATCTTCACACATGTATTGCTATATGTAGAGATTATATGAATATGGGGAATCATATGGAAGCATACAAAGTTGCTAAAATAGGTCATAAAGGAAAGATAGATCCAGACCATATTAAAGAAGAGCAAAGCTATGTGGTGTGACTATATGCCTCAGTTATTCATGTTTAATTATAAATAAGGTATTATGGAGTAGATATGATCAAGTAATTTCACAAAGTATTTCTTTGATTCCAAGATGTTTTTATGTTGGAGCTTTCTCAGTCTTAACTGCATCAGGAGGTTTTCACACACTGGACTGAAAATGGTATCAAAAAGAACTATACCAGTGTTTCTCAAAAGTGTGGTCTTGCCAGGAACTTGGAAATGCAAATTTACAGGTCCCAGTGAAAACAATCCTGAATCAGAAACTGGGATGGGGCTCAGTAAATGTCTTTTATCAAGACCTTCAGGTGATTCTGATGCAAACTTGCCCCTTCCTTGATAAAATGTAGCTTTAATTAAGAGGTTAATTTTTTTAATTCTATCTTAGAAATAAGGTAAAAGATCATTTTAACACACTGTCCTCTTTGCTAATTCCATTTTGCAAATGCTTTTCTTATTTTGAATATAAATTCCCAATGATCAGATCTGATTGGCTTTTTGTTTTTCATCTGGTAGGTCCTTCCACTAACTAACCACCATAAACTAACTTTTCTTGAGATTAGGTATCCACCTTAAACCCAAATTAGCTAAGACAGAAGGAGGTGGAATGAAGAGACTGAGTGATGTAAAACACAGCTGTTACAGGTGCTTTGGGCAGTTTCTCTAAGAAATGTGTTTGGAAATGTCAGGCAGCAATTGACCTAGTAAACCCATTTTAATTCCACTTTGATAAAGTAGTTTTCCTGTTAAGACAATGGAATATTGATTTTTTAAAAAAGATTTTATTTATTTGACAGAGAGAGAGATCACAAGTAGGCAGAGAGGCAGGCAGAGAGAGGGGGGGAAGCAGGTTCCCTGCTGAGCAGAGAGCCCAATGTGGGGCTCGATCCCAGGACCCTGAGATCATGACCTGAGCCGAAGGCAGAGGCTTAACCCACTGAGCCACCCAGGGGCCCCTGGAATATTGATTTTTATGCTAATTTTACTTTTTTTTTATTGTTTATATTTTTAAAATGTAACACTTTGTGGACATCTGGGTGGCTCAGTGGGTTAAGCATCTGCCTTTGACTCAGGTCACGGTCACAGGGTCCTGGGATCAAATCCCACATTGGGCTCCTTGCTCAATGGGGAGCCTGTTCTCCCTCCGCCTCCTGCTTCCCCTGCTTGTGCTCTGTCTTTCTGATAGATAAATAAAATATTAAGAAAATATATAACACTTCGGTGTTTAAAATTTTTTAATGTTTTTTCCTTTGGTAGTTTCACATATTTTACAATTTTTTTATTTTTTATTTTTGTAGGTTTTATTTGACAGAGAGAGCACGATGAGACAGTACAAAGGAGCATAAGCAGGAGAGCAGCAGAGGAAGAGGGAGAAGCAGACTCCCTGCCGTGTGGGGATCCCAATGTGGGGCTTGATCCCATTACCCTGAGATCATGACCCGAGCCGAAGACAGACACCCAACCAACTAAACTGTTCAGGCACTCCAATAATTTTTTTAAAATCAATTTTCTGGCAATAATATTTTCAGCTAATCATCTTTTGTCAATTTTTCAGTTGTATTGCATTGATATTTAAGTATTTTTTCAAATCTGCACTTTAACATTACTAAATTCGGTTCCTTTTTCTTTTCTTTTTTTTTTTTTTTCCACGTAAGCTCTATGCCTGATGTGGTCTTGAACTCAAAAGACACTGAGACCAAGAGTCACACTCAACCAACTAAGCCAGCCAGGCACCTCTATATTTAATTTTTGTTCATGAAGAAAATCACAAAGTTTTGACTGGAACAAAGGAACATTCTTTCCCGTTTTTACTGCATTTTTTTTTAATAACCTCTATACCCAACATGGGTCTCAAACTCACAACCCTGAGATCAAGAGTTGCATGCTCCAATGACTGAGCCAGCCAAGCACCTCTTGTTGCACATTTCTAAAAGGAATTTTTCAAATGAAATATTCAAATTATGTCTTGTTTTAGCATTTCTATGATCATAGGCATAATTATATCCTATACTGTAGCTATAGTAATTCATAATTAATTACTATAGTACAGGGTTGCATGTATTCTTGCCCCCTCTAACACTTCATTCCCATCATTGGTATCTTGTCTACATTTATAGCTGATCATGTTATTCCTTTGCTTAAAATGCTTCAGTGACTTTTTAGGATGGTGACCAAAATTTTGGAACATGTCTTCAAGGCACTGCATCATCAGGTCTCAGCCTAACTTTCCACCTTACTCTTACTCCCAGTTATACAGGCCTTCTTTTACTTTTAAAATTATGAAACTGCTTAAACATACTAAAAAATAACAGTTGTATAATACCCCATGCAACAATTTCCAAAATAAATATTTAGCTACATTTCTTTTTTCTTTTTTTTTTTTTTTTAAGGTTTATTTGAAAGAGAGCATGAGAGAGCACAAGCGGTGGAAGGGGAGAAGCAGGCTGTCCGTCAAGCAGGGAGCCTGATGAGGGGCTTTATCCCTCGACTCTGGGATCATGACCTGAGCCAAAGGCAGCCACTTAGCTGACTGAGCCTCCCAGGCGTCCCTAATTTCACTCCTAATAAAGACATTTTATTTTCATCTTCTTTTATTTGGCCAGGCTAACCTAGCTTCTAGGATAAGATGGGATGTCCAAAGCCCAGCCTTGCTGGGGAAACTATTTTTTGGACCTCAGTTTGTTTCTCTGTAACCTGGGAATACATACCTCATATGGTCACTGTGAAGAACAAATTCATACATTTAAAGAGCTGAGAACTCTGTCTGGCATATATAGTAGGTGCTTAATAAAGGAGTCCATTATCATTTAGGACAAGTCATACATCTCTCAACCTCAGGGTCTTTCCACAGCCTACAAGTACTAGTCTTCACTTGCCCTCTCAGATTTTGTTCAGTTTGCCTACCAATAACTCAGATGTGACATCTTCAGGGAAAACTTCCCTAACTTCCCCAGATTATGTTATCTTTTTATTTTTTTTTAAAGATTTTATTTATTCAACAGAAGGAGAGAGCTCACAAGTAGGCAGAGAGGCAGGCAGAGAGAGAGAGGAGGAAGCAGGCTCCCCGCTGAGCAGAGAGCCCAATGTGGGGCTCAATCCCAGGACCCTGAGATCATGACCTGAGCCGAAGGCAGAGGCTTATTAACCCACTAAGCCACCCAGGCACCCCTAGGTTATGTTGTCTTAATATGCTTTTGCTTTTCCTGCATGGCATTTACTTGAAATTAATTTGTGAGGCTGATTAACAATGTCTCCATTACACTGGAAGGAAGCTCCATGAGGGGAGAAGATGGTATCTGTTTGGCTTCCGTTTTAAATCCCCAACACCTAGTACAAACTAGGTACTCAACACATTTATTTAATATTAAAAGATCAATTTTTTTTCTAATTTGTTTTAGATCAAATCCTCTATTATCAATATGTTTACAGCTAATTAGGATAAATATAGTAAGTTTTATAACAGGCTTAAACAACTTGTTTCCAGTATTTGAGGGATTAATACTACCAAAATGTATTAACAAAGAATACTTTTTTGCACAGATTTTTAAAGAAATGAATGCTTTTAAGTACACAGTTTGTCTGCTACAGCTTAATTCTTTTTTTTTAAGATTTTATTTATTTATTTGACAGAGAGAGAGATCGAGATCACAAGTAGGCAGAGAGGCAGGCAGAGAGAGGGGGAAGCAGGCTCCCCGCTGAGCAGAGAGCCTGATGTGGGGCTCGATCCCAGCACCCTGAGATCATGACCTGAGCCGAAGGCAGAGGCCTTAACCCACTGAGCCACCCAGGCGCCCCTGCTACAGCTTAATTCTTAAGTAAATGATAGAGTGGCAGTCAGAGGAGGTGCAAACTAGCAGTTAAATGGTTCAGATATAAACAGAAGGAAAAACCTCCAGATAATCTTTCAATTCACTTTCATATTTTTTTAAAAAGATTTTATTTATTTATTTGACAGAGAGAGATCACAAATAGAGAGGCAGGCAGAGAGAGAGAGAGGGAAGCAGGTTCCCTGCTGAGCAGAGAGCCCGATGCGGGACTCGATCCCAGGACCCTGAGATCATGACCTGAGCCGAAGGCAGAGGCTTAACCCACTGAGCCACCCAGGCGCCCCACTTTCATATTTTTTTAAGTTTACTTACTTAAGTAATCTCTCCACCCAATGTGGGGCTCAAACTCATGACCCTAAAATTAAGAGTCACATGCTCTTCCAACTGCCAGCCAGGCAGTGCCTTTCACTTTCATATTTTTATGCAATTTCTACCTGCATGTGAATTTAGGGGACTTGATGATCTTACAAAAGATTAGTATCATCAAATCTTTTTTTGCTATAAAAATCCATGCGTATATAAGAACTAGATTTGTATTTTTTTCATTACAGTGATTATAGAAAAATGCTTTTCATGAAACTTCTTTTCCCCAAGACACTAGTTACCTATTTTCAGGTTTTCAAACCATATACACAACTATCAGTAAAATAAAATATAAAAATCTCCGATAAGTTTCAAAAGCACTTTGTCATAAAGTTCAGTTCACAAAACCCCCAAATAGTTAATTCTGTCTTTTTATGAGTAGTATTTATAAATAAGATTGGAGAATCAGTCCAGGAGAGAAAGAGGAGATAGCCAAATTCTGTATCTAGCATTTTGTGTTCTGTATTTTCCTTTTGTTTAATCATTCTGCAAATTAGCAAACTAAAAGCCCTAAAAAATTAGTTCAACTTGGTTGAAATGCTTTCCAAACTTATTTGACGACAGAACTTAGATATACCTCAAAACCAGTTATCAAATATAATTTTGAGAATTGTTAGTCTGGCTGCATTAACCGGTCAACTAGTCCAGAATCCTATTAAAAAATATTGAACTTTGGTGTGCCTGGGGGGGCTCAGTGGGTCAAGCCTCTGCCTTTGGCTCAGGTCATGGTCTCAGGGTCTTGGAACAAGCCCCGCATTGGGATCTCTGCTCAGGGGGGAGTCTGCTTCCCCCTCTCTCTCTGCCTGCTTCTCTGCCTACTTGTGATCTCTGTCAAATACATAAACAAAATCTTAAACACACACACACACACATACATATATATAACCTTGGGGCACCTGGGTGGCTGTCGAGCAGCTACCTTTGGCTCAGGTCACAATCCCACGGTACTAGATCGAGCCCTGCATCAGGCTCCCTGCTCAGCGGGGAGCTTCTGCAATTCTCCCAGCTCGTGCTCTCTGGCTGTCTCTCTCTGCCAAATAAATAAATAAAATCTTAAAAAAAAAAAAAAAATAGAACCTTGACTTTAATAGTCATTCATTTTAGAATCTTATCAAAAGTTGATGTTTTATCTTATAATTTGCAGAGTCTACTTAATACCCTTTGAAAAATTAGGTTATCTGCCAGTCTCTAGACTTTGAGTAACTTAGTAATTTTCTTTATATTCTTCAAAGTTTAGTAACAGTAATTTAATAACTCACTGATCAAGTTCTTAGTGAGAATTGTGGGGGAGGCAGTATTAAATGTATCTTAAAGCATTTGAGAGCAAAAAATGTAGACAGGCCTTAATATCTTTGTAACCAGCAACTTGAAAGCTGTCAGGAATATATATTGATCCTTTTAAATCAGTGGCTTTGCAGTAGAATTACTCAAGGAATTATCTGAAAATATATGGCACTACTGGGGTTGAGACCCTAGGTATGCGTATTATGGAAAGTTCCCACATTTCTAGATAAAAATCCTTGTTTTGGTAATACGTTCCTCACTGTAAACATTTGCAATAAGGATAGTTTAACTGTTACTTGTAATGAAGATGGTAAAGACCGCTAAACTTCTTTTTTCTGTTTCAGGCCATGAGTATATGCTATCCTATCCTCCTCTGAGTATATTACACTCTATTTCCTTAATCTGATTTCCTTGATCTGATTTATTAGAATTAATGTGGTAGGACTACTTCTCCCCAAGGTACACATTTGTTCCCTTTGACAACCAATTCTTCCTCTGTGGTTAAAGTGAAGTTTTGAAGAGCAGTTTTCACAACCCTTTTTTCTTCATCCTGGGAGTAGGAAAATCAATAAATGTACCAGCAAGTCCTGCTGGAGTATTTCAGAACATTCTTTAGTAGATAACTTGTCCCAACACAATCTGGTCTGGCTCTGTGAATTTGGTTGTCTTTACTGGTATACTATCCATTTATATTCACTTGGCTAGACAGTCTGTAGTATGCCCCTAGAATAATCTCCCTCCTCTCCTTTAGTTCTCAAAGTGATCTGTAGCATTACCTCTTTTAGAACCAAAGCACTACATTACCTCATCTCTTAAAGGTTGTTACTTCTAACCAAGTTATTCTTCTATCATTATATTCCAGTAGTTTTGTTTTGTTTAGTAATCTCCACCCCCAACACAGGGCTAGAATTCAGACTCTGAGATCAAGACTCACATGCCCTACCAACTGAGACAGTCAGGTGCCCCTATATTCCAGTAGCATTACTCCACAAGCTTTAATCATATACGTTAAAATATATTCTTTATTATTCTTGTTCAGTAAATTGTCTGAGACTTTAAGTTCAATTTTTGATTTCTAAGAAACTGAAACTTACTCTTTTTTATATTGTATCTTACAGCCTTCAAGAGATCATGGTTTTAAGAAAAAAATAATGAATTTACTTTGGTGACTTAAGAAATAGTTCAATTATTTTATCCTTTCAAATAAAACTTCCTACTAACTGACTAATACTTTAATTACAGGTTACTATGATTAACTGACTTAAAGTTTATGTGAACTTGAAATAATACCATTAAGTTTTCAGCTGTCTTGGCATCATCAAAAGGAAAGGACCAGTTAAATGCTACCTTTGCTCCTAAGCTACCAAGAGCTAAGACACATACAAATTTTATGGCAAGTAATCTAAAACCCTTCTAAAAATGATTAGCCGTTATTCTATCCAACAAGAAAACAAATACAACGACCTATCTAATTAGTTAAGACACCAGATACTCATAGTGCAGTTTCAGTGTCTAGTAACAAACCTCTGAACTGTAAAAATTTGTTTGACAACTTCTAAGTACTAATAACACATATTTTAAAAGATTGATATTCACTTTAAACTATATATAGAAGTATCAAAGTACACAATTATCAAGAGAATGTGAATATACACCAAAGATTCTTAAGTCTGGATTTGGAGCTCAACCTGGCAGTCTCCAAAGATTCTACATATTCCAAATTCATTAGCATAACTTCTTAAAAATAGAATTTTGTATGGGGTGGGGGAAATATGATTAAATAGCTACTTTACCTGTAGAAAGTTGATAGACACCAATCTATATTTTTCATGTCAAAATGTGATTGACTTGAGTTGGCTCAAGAAACAAGTTATCTCTTTATCATATCAAAAATAAGAGTGCAGGGGCGCCTGGGTAGCTCAGTGGGTTAAAGCCTCTGCCTTTGGCTCAGGTCATGATCCCAGGGTCCTGGGATCGAGCCCTGCGTCCTGCGTCGGGCTCTCTGCTCAGCAGGGAGCCTGCTTCCTCCTCTCTCTCTGCCTGCCCCTCTGCCTATTTGTAATCTCTGTCAAATAAATAAATAAAAAATCTTTAAAAAAAAAAAAAAAGAGTGCAAATACAACCACTAGAAATTAAAATAAAACAAATACTTTGGATAGTTTTTTCAGTACCTTTAAATTCTGATAAAATACATTAAAAATTAAATATGCCAATTTTGTTTACTGCTATCAGATTTTTAAAATAATTTTCATTTTTTGTCCATATTTCAGTAAGTAATAAAATTAAACTTTTTTTTTTTTTTTTTTAAGTAGGCTCCATGCCCAGTGTGGAGACCAATGCAGGGCTCAAATTCAGATCGAGACCTGAGCTGAGATCAAGAATCAGACACTCAAACAACTGAGTCACCTGAACTCTTAACTTTACTTTTTCATATCTAAGCTAATAGCTCTAGTGTACTCCTGAAAAAGAAAAAATATAATCTGAAATTTAAAATATTCAACGTAACAAATCTGTAATTGATACCACTAATAGTGACTTTCTTTAAGCTTACATTTTAATATTTCCTTTAATGAGTGTGTCTCAGTAGATTCCTCTCTTTTTCTTTTTTTGGTTATTGTTAACAACAACCCTCATATACCCCAAACACACTCATGGACCTTATTAAATCCAAGAAAATAGCCTAAAACATTGCTTACATTGCTAGATTTGGCCAGATCAAAAAAAAAATTGCTGATAAAAATGGCCTTTACTTTATTCTCAACTATTTTTGTTATATGTGCATTTTAAAATTATTTAACAAAAAAAAGGACTTTTAAAATATATATTTCAAGTCTCAAAGTTATTTAGAAAGAAATGTATAATATTTCATTTGAAAATAATAATTTCAGCAGATAATATGCACAATCCCTACATGAATTGTAAATCCGTCATCAAAACCATCATATTTTAATATTTTTAAAGGGGAATTCAAGTTAGATTATTTTTTTGCATTATGCAACTGACTTAAAGACAGTACTATTACATGTAAAAATAATTTACACTAAAAAACTCAAGCACAGAAATCTGATACTTTGTTTATCAAAATAATGAGAACAAAATGAGCAATGAAAAAAATAGCAAAAGCCATTACAAAGAATAGTAAATTCCTATTTAAATTCCTGTGTTCACACAGCTTAAAAATGTTTATTAATTAACTATATCACACAGATTGTAGCATACTTTAAGCTATAATATAGAAAGGTAACATGGGATATTTGAAATTTAAGCTGCACTTACCAAAATAGTTTAACCTGAGCCTTTGATGTCTTCAGAAATGTACTTGACAATAAGGTATGATAAAGTATAGTTATTATTTAGTAGTATAAGTCAAGATTATTTTTCTTTGAATATTTTTAATACTGCTTCTTAAATATTTGTGTAAAATTATAAATATTACATTTTGGGGGGGTTCTCTGAACACAAGGGTGTATGAATAAAAAACTGTTATATTTTTCCACTATACAAGCATATGAAGATGTCTTTCTTGTTCAAAATGCCTTATATTTAATCATAGTTTCATGTTTCAAGTTATTTTAGAACAAATGCAGGTCAAGAGATTATCATAGATACTTGAATATTCCCATGAGATATGTCACACCCACTAAAGAATTTAATACAAGTTCACTAAAGAATATCAAATTAATCATTTCCTCCTATAAATATTTTCTTTTTATTTATTTTGTGTTTAGAAGTTGCAGTTTTAAGTACTATTAACAGAAAATACATAACAAAAGCTTCCTAACAAGTGAAAAAAATAATTATAAATGCTGGAAAAATTGGCCTCATTAACATATTTACAAAATTTTACTTAATACATACTCCATTGGAAATTAATTATATGACATTTATACAAGCATTAACATTTCCAGATCACTCTGAGTAGTGAACACTTCAGTTCTTTACTGTCTATCCCCAAAGGTGAAAGTCACTCAGTTCTGAAGGCAATACTGACAAGCATCAGAAATGGGTCAATCTGAGATGTTATTGACATATTGTTCTGTTCCTTCACCTAAAGATGTTTCTGTTGAATAAGTGTCCTTTTGCTTCTTTTTGTCTTTGCTCTGATCTTCCTGAAGCTTCAGAATTATGTTTCGGATTTCTTCTCTTTTTGTTCTCATTCTTGGGGGAGGAAACCAGTTTGCCAAATTCATAGGTAGTTCAAAATTGAGAATTGGATTCTGGAAATAAAAATATTAAATGCACATTAGACAATTTTAATAAATATTTCAATCTCAATCACAAGAGCATTCAAAAAAATCAGTAACTCATTTAATAAGCATGCACTTATTTATTATCTATCTCATGCCAGATACTGTGCTAGGCACTGGAAATAATGAGACAGTTTTTGCCTAAAGATCTTATAGTATAGACGAAAGGTCAGCAAACTACAGCTAGTGGGCCTCATTCTGCCAACTGTCTATTTTTGTAAATAAAGCCTTAATGGAACATGCCACAATAACTCATTTACATTGTCTGTGGATGCTCTCATGCCACAAAAACTGAACAGAGCGTAGACACAGAAATTGTATGGTCACAGAGCCTAAAATATTTACTACTTGGCCCTTTTATGAATGGTTTGCTGACCCTAGTCTAGATAGATAACAATTAAAACAATGGACATGACAAGTATTGTGAGAGTAAAAGCAGGAAGTCTATAAGAATCCATGCCTGGGGGCTTAACACAATTCCAAGAAGTGACATATATACATATTTATTTATTTAAAAGATTTTATTTACTTGAGAGAGAGCCAGAGAGAGAGAGAGAGAGAGAGAGCGCACGCACGCAAGCAGGGGGAGCAGCAGAGAGAGAGGGAGAAGCACAGGCTCTCTGAGCAGAAAGCCCGACATAGGACTTGATCCCAGGACCCTGGGATCGGGACCCAAGCTGAAGGCAGATGCTTTAACCAACTGAGCCACACAGGTGCTCCAAGAAGTGATATCTAAGCTAAGACCTGAAGAATGAATAGAAGTTAGTCCAATAAGTAATGACAGAAGCAACTGGGAAGAATATCCTGGGTAGGGACTTATGTATCAAGGCCTAGAGGCAAGAAAAAATATGATACATTATAAGAACATGAATGACATTCAGGTGGCTGATATACAGAATGCTAGCATAAGAAAGGTAGGAAATGAACGAAGCCAGAAGCTTGGACAAAAGTTGGGTCACACAGGCCATATGAAGGATTTTCATCTTTAGCCTAAAAGAAATAGGAATAAAATGATTAGATTTCAGTTTCTGGAAAACTGTGTAAAATAAAAGGCAGCATGCTTAGGGACTGGTGTAGCAATTCAGAATGGTGATCAGTGTATTGGGCTTAGAAAGTGGCAGCAGGAATAAAGAAATGAACTTATATAACATTAAGTGATAGAATTCACAGGACTGAGGACTATACTGATGATGGATGAAGAGGAAGAAGTCAAGGTAATTTTTTTTAAAAGATAGCGGAGTTATCTTTTTTATTTAAATATTTTATTATTTGAGAGAGAGCAAGAGGGCATGCACATGAGAGCGTGAGTATGAGCAGCAGTGAGGGGCAAAGGGAGAAGCAGGCTCCCTGTTCAGCCGGGGCTGAATCTCAGGGGATTTGATCTCAGGACTCTGGAATCATGTCCTAAGTTGAAGGCAGATGTTTAACCAACTGAGCCACCCAGGCATCCCAGGAGTCAAGATAATTATTAAAAATATCCAAGAGAGGTATGGTATTATACTCCTAAAGTCAAAGGAAGAAAGCATTATGAAGAAGGATGGTCAATAGTGCCAAATGGTCCTGGGAGATTGGCAACAATTTCAATATAAGGATGAGAGTAAAGCCAGATTACAAGGATTTAAGGAACAAATAGGACTTGTGGAAATGAAGACAGTGAATATAAATATGAAAAGAGGGTAAAAGTCCAAATCATGGGAGAGATTTCTTAAGATGGGAAGAGCGAGGGAGAGTTGATCAGAGTGATGAGAATGATGTCAACAAACCCTGGATTTGATGAAGTATAAATAGTCTTTTTTTTTTTTTAAGATTTTATTTATTTGACAGACAGAGATCACAAGTAGGCAGAGGCAGGCAGAGAGAGAGGAGGAAGTGGGCTCCCTGCCAAGCAGAGAGCCCAATGCCGGACTCAATCCCAGGCCCCTGAGACCATGACCTAAGCCAAAGGCAGAGTCTTTAACCCTTGAGCCACCCAGGTGCCCCAAAACTAGTCTTTTTATGCTTTAAAAATTCTCCAATTTGGGAGTTTCTGCTTCCTAGAAAAGTTTTTAAATGTTTTTCAAACTCTTTAAAATATTTCCTTATTGTGTTTTTACATTAATATAAGGTCAAATACAGTTGACCCACGAACAATGTGGGGACTTGGAGCATTGACTCTGTGAAGTCCAAAATCCACATAGAACTTTTGATGCCTGAAAAACTTAACTACTAATGGTCTAATATTGATCAGAATCCTTACCAATAACATAGGCAGTCAATTAACACATATATTTTTGTTTTATATATTATTGTATTCTTACATAAGGGAAGATAGAGAAAATAAGTTATTATGAAAATCACATGGAAGAGAAAATGCATTTATAATACTGTACTGTATTTATTAAAAAAAAAAAAAAAACTACGTAGAAGTAGACCCATGCAGTTCAAACCTGTGATGTCTAAGGAGTCACTATACACTATTTTATTTTTAAGATTTTATTTATTTGATAGAGATCACAAGTAGGCAGAGAGAGATGGAGAAGCAGGCTCCCTGCTGAGCAGAGAGCCCGATTCAGGACTCGATCCCAGGACCCCGGGATCATGACCTGAGCGGAAGGCAGAGGCTTTAACCCACTGAGCCACCCAGGCTCCCTATATACTGTTTTATTATTTATTATATCAGATCAAACATACTGAAACCCACCTCAAAAAAGCTCTCTACATACTGTAACACATAAACACCACAATCACTGAAGTTGTTTTGCTGGGGTACTTTTGGATTAGAGCCTTTCATAACATCTTTGGAAAAACTTCTTTTGCTTCCTTTTTTAACTTCCCATTCCACCTCTAAATACCTGCAAAAATGCACATATGGTAAAGAATATACATATATAAATATACAAAGCCCCTCATTCCCACCAGAATACAAAATACAAATTATGATTTTGAACTTACTCTCTTAGAATTTTTACAACGTTTGATCTAGAAGGGCCTCTGAGTGAGTCCATCAGTAGGATACAAGGTCTGCAAGGTGAAATGACCAAATGTTAATATTTATAATGTTTTATCTTTTCCAGATTATTTATTTATTTGAGCGAGAGCACATATGTGCAAGTGAGAGCAGAGCACAAGCAGGGGGAGGGTCAGAGGGAAAGGGAGAAGCAGACTCCCCACTGAGCAGGGAGCCCAACGAGGGGCTTGACCCCAAGACCCTTGGATCATGACCCGAGCTGAAGGCAGACGCTTAACCACTTAAGCAACGGGTGCCCCAATACTTTATAATGTTAAAAAGGCATAAAGAGGTGAGCACTATGAACAGAATTTAAAATATTCAAAATTCCCTTGCTTCAGTAAAACTTGGAGGAAAAATAAATCTTATAGACACATATACCCTAACACAATACCTAAATATCCATGGTTATATTAAATACCAGATTGTAGGGATGCCTGGGTGTGGCTTGGTCGGTTAAGCATCTGCCTTCGGTTCAAGTCATGATCCCAGTGTCCTGGGATCGAGTCCCACACCGGGCTCCTTAATCAGTGGGGAGCCTGCTTTCTCCCTCTCTCTGCTGCTCCCCCTGCTTGTGTTTTCTCTCTCTGACAAATAAATAAAACCAAAAACAAAACAAAACAAATTGCATAATATTAACTGAACCACTTCTTTATAAACATATTTGACTAAAGTTCCATTTTTGGTTCCTTAAAAGAATATAAAATTTAGTTAAAAAGTCAAAATAATTCTGAAAATTTGAAAATCCCCAGATTCCAAATTAGCAAAAGTGGGACCATGCAAAATGGGAATAATTCCACTTTTTTTAAGCCTTTTTTTTTTTTTTTAAGTAATTTCTGTACCCAATGTAGGGCTCAAATCCACAACCCAAATATCAAGACTATGCCAGTCAGGTGCTCTGAAATAATCCCACTTCTAACTAAAACCTTTATAGTTAACAAAACAGGTAATCATCATATAGAAGAATTAGTTTAGGGGCACCTGGCTGGCTCAGCTGGTGGAGCATACAACTCCTGATCTCAAGGCTGTGAGTTCAAGTACCACACTGAGTGTAGAGATCACTTAGGGAGAAAAAAAAAAAAAGAATTAGTTTAGAATCCAGTGTTTTTTGCAAGATTCCACTTCACATTCAAACAGAAAAATGATTATCCATTCTCCCCAACTTGAGCCCCGGACACTGGACATAACCCAACTCTCCTGACTCATCTTAGACAGGTTTTATGATTTTTAAGGACTTGTTGCAATAAAAACTGTCCAGTTACGTTTTATTCTATGAGGTTATGTAAATAAAATTTATCATACAGTATGCGAGATATAAAGTTAATGCTTACTGTTTACAGATAGTAGGCTTTAAATGCCACTGTCCTATTTCTGAATTGCAGTTGTCATCGGCAAGGAATCCATCATCACTGCTATCATCCTATAAAAGACAGCCTGTTAGTAGTGAAGATATACAATCTAAGTAATTAATAACCTCACAAAACAGCACTACTGATAATAAAAATTTGTAGCAAATATGTAAATTTTTTCTATTTAATAGTCCTCAGACATGAGAAATTGTGGTCACTTGATTCTAATTATCTAATGCCACAAAACTGACATTTTAATAAAAAGAAACCACGGATCAGAAGGCTATGACATTGTTATATCTAATTTTCAATGTAAAAGAAAATTTTAAAGACGAATAGAGTATGACTGATTCTTCTTCAAATACTACTGTTCTGATTTTAGATATTTCTACAAAAATTTAGTTTGTTGGGTAAGATAACTGTTTCTCAATAGGAACATGAATGACTTATTCTTTTACATAAATAATTTTTAAAATCAGAAATATTTAAAGAGTTTTTGGAAACACCTCTGTGACAGAACCATACATGTACTTTACTTAAGAGAAGACAACTTGATGACAGTGTGCCTTATTTTGTAGATTATCTTGAATGTAAAACAAAGCTTTTCCTGTTCTTCAGAAAGCTTCTAGCAACCTTATAAATGAAATAATCAACAACAGAAATAATAACACATATATTAGCTAGTTCATATAACTATTACTTCAAAGGAACAGAGTACAGCACTCATTACAAACCTTGAATATAATCCATATATATATGCCTGTGTAAGTTGCAGAGAAAAACTGCATTTCTTAGACATAACACTGCATAGCAAGAGACGCCACAAAAAAATGGCTTTTGTTCACAGGAGGATTATGCAAAAAGGAAAAATGATGCAGTACAAAGCTATCTTCACTATTAGATGGAATTTTATTCCAACAACTAAAGAAAAGTTCAGAGATTAAAGAAATGGAATGCTGTAAGATTCTTACAAACTTTTCTTTCAACATGGCCCTCTTTAAGTGAGTCATAAAATATTTTCAAAAATATATTTTATTCTTGGTGTAAGTAAAATTTATTAGAGCAAATGGAACTCTAAGGAAACATGAAAATTTACCAATGTTAATTTTTTAAGAGATTTTACTTATTTATTTGACAGTGAGAGATCACAAATAGGCAGAGAGGCAGGCAGAGAGTCAGGAGGAAGCAGGCTTCCTGCTGAGCAGAGTGTCAGATGTTGGGCTCCATTCTAGGACCCTGGGATCATGACCTGAGCGGAAGGCAAAGGCTTTAACCCACTGAGGCACCCAGGCGCCCCTACCAATGTTAGTTTTAACTAAATATTATATTTTCCCGCCATGATACATATACATTAAGCTAGAGGAAAAGAATCACTGGAGATGTGGAAAAAATAATAATTTTGCTGTGCTCAAATACTACATAATCAAGTATCCACATTTGCCTCCTGAATAAGTTAGACCAAAGGTTAAGTATGACCCATAAATACTTTAAAAGAGGAAGAGAAAGGGACAGCAGAGTTAGTGGGGCTAGTGGCTGGGTTTAGGTGGGAGAATCGGCTTTGTATTAAAATTGTTCTGAGGTAGGGAATGTTAGTTTAGTCCATGACAGCAATAACTAAAATAAAAACCCTATAGAAGAAAATTAAAACAAAAAAACACTATACATTTACCCAACTTCTTTTTTCTTTTTTTTTTAAGATTTTGTTTATTTATTTGACAGAGAGAGATCACAAGTAGGCAGAGAGCCAGGCAGGGAGAGAGAGGAGGAGGCAGACTCCTCCTCGCCAAGCAGAGAGCCTGATGCAAGACTCGATCCCAGGACCCTGGGATCATGACCTGAGCCGAAGGCAGAGGCTTAACCAATGAGCCACCCAGGCGCCCCCCTGGCAACTTCTGAACTAAAAACTTAGGTTTGTGCTTTGGGATGAGACCCAAATTCAGAAGGCATGAGTTACTGATAGAAGGAACTGCTTACAGGACTCCAAGAAAAACTTAGTTAGATAAAATATTGGAGCTTTTTGCAAAGCTTAGGTTTTACCTGGTTATCTTGATCTTCTGAGAAGTCAATGAGCTCATCTTCAAGCATTTTGCTACATTCAGTGGATTCATCACTATAGTTTAGTCTAATTTTGCTTAAGCCATCTGTATCAATAAGAAACATTATATAATTTAAAAAAGGACATGCACATACCTTATAGTATATGATGTTAAAATTAATGCTAGTCATTAATTATATAGTAACTATGGATATAAAATCTGCATTAACATGTAATTCCACAAATATAATTTACTTCTAATAAAAACCTGGATTCAATATAAATTATGAAGTTGTTTCTACAACTCAGACCCTAAAATGCATTAAAATTTAAAACTAGGTATCAATTATAAATATATGTATGTTTAAATATATAGATATATACATGTATGTGTATTAAAACATTTTTGTGCTAGGTATGCTAGTTATCTTTAGTAACAGAAGCAACAATTGTCTAAAAATAACCTAATGTCCAATAACAGGAATACTTAGCTAATTACAGAACATAAAATATTATACATTTTTAAAATTAAAATTATAAAATTGTGAAAAATTGTATAATACAGATTAAAAAATAAACATGATTAAAATTAAGTTAAACAGCTTGTTTGGGGACAAATAATAAAAAGAAAAATACAAAAATGAAACTACTCAAGATGTTAGGATAGGAGCTTTGGAAGAGTTCTCGAACTCTTGTTTATTTTTCCTTCTTTTTCTTAAATTTATTTTTTTATTATTATTTTGAGAGAGAGAGAGAGAGCACAAGAAAGGAATGGAGGGGTAGAAGGAGAGAGAGAATCTTAAACAGTCTCCATGCCCTGCACACAGCCCAACACAGGGCTTGGTTTCATGACCCTGAGGACCATAACCTGAGCTGAAATTGTCAGATGCTTAACTGATTGAGCCACCAAGGCACCCCATATACTTTTCCTTCATGTTTCGTTATATTCACTGACTTTTCAATAAAATAAAATAACCCAAGATATTTTAGCATGAAATGATTCATAAATTTGAAACTGATACTTTTAAAAGTCAGTTTCAAGAATCTAAATCCTTCAAAATATTTTGCTGAAAGATGCTAATCACATGTTTCAAAAAAATATATAAGGTTTACATGAAAATAATGAAAACCGAGGACTCTAATACCAAATTTAGTAATCTGTTTATTAAAGAGTATACTTTTCCACTTTAAAGAGTATGACTTTAAGGTATATTAGACAGGATACAGTTTATTTTTATATAAGTTATTAAAAGGGAACTAAAAGTTATTAAAAAGGAAGATGGGGTGAGAAGACAGCAAAATAAGATGTGCCCCTGAAAAGATGTCTCTCTAAAAGTTGTGATTTAAAACATACAATTTAAAATAAATAATAAAGCACTACGGTAAATCCTTTTGTTATATGAAAAATAGCCTTTACAATTTTTTTCAAAAATCTGTATTTTTATGTTTGAAGCTAAAATATGCATATTTGAACAAAATCAGTCCAAATCCTCAGGAAATTCACAATCAATTATAATCAAGTTATTCTAGCAGCCAATTATTTACATCTACAGAGGCTATATAAATATAAACCTTACTCAAATTAAATATATGTGCATTTCAAAAAAGGCAGAAAAATAATTCTTTTATTCAGTAAGTAAATGTCCTGGTGTACACTGAGAGGTATTAACTCAACTGTTCTTTTATCAGTCTCAGTTTCTGAGAGCTTCTCATACAATCAGATCCTCTGAAGATGCCACGTGTGATTCTGGAGTTTAAAACATACACATTTTTCATGTACCATAGTAAGACAACTATTTCATATGGTGCTCAACTGAAAAAACTAGCAAATGAAAGTACCGATAACACACATTATTTTCCTACAGTTGGCCTTAACCTAAACCCTATGATGAGATACAATTCCTACTTATTTACGACAGCATATTATTATCTGACATCAGGACTCAACACTTGTGACTCTATGTATTCGATAGTTAAAACTATATTAAAACTACCTAAAATGATTTGTTTAGGGGCGCCTGGCTGGCTCCGTCAGTGGAGTGTGCAACTCTTAATCTTGGGGTTTTAAGTTTGGGCCCTGCATTGAGTGTAGAGATTACTTAAAAACAAACAAACAAACAAACAAACCAAACAAATAAATAAATAAAACAAAACAGAACAAAATAAAATGCTTCATTTAAATCCTGTCAATTATATTCCCAGGCAAAATAGAAATCAATTATTGAGATATTAATCATAATCACAGAAATTTTTATATATTCTTCTTATATTAATTTCTAATATGTCATCATTTCATATAGGACAGAGACTACTTAACCAATCTCACTGAGGAAGTAAAAGCACCTCTAGAAAGCACTCTTATTTAATGTGAGTGATACCTTGGAAACATCTGATGAAAGCACAGAAATGCAGACTCACTCTAGAGCACTATTTTTCAAACTGTAGGACATTATCAGCATTGGATTAAGACAAGCATCAAAAAGAATAGAAAATATCAGTGTATCACACCCCATAAAGATAAATTAATTTCCCTTAAGGAAGACAGAGTTGATATGGTTGCACACAAACTAAAAGCAAAACAAAAACAAATACACAAACTGTAGTTGAAAAAAAAAGGATAAACAGGTACTTAAAAAGGCAAACTTCATAAAACAGAGGATTCTTTACTTTGATCTCCACTAGGATTTGTGAGGATATTTACTTAAATTAAACTGGATAATATTCAACTAGAACATTAATTTGAGGGAGAGGGCCACTAGAAGTTTTTGCAGTTTGTGTATATGAAGCTCTCGGCTTTGTCCTATTGCTTTAGGTCATGAACTTCAATTCATTTTTAATTTGAATTCACATTATAGTGTGAGATTACTGATGAAAGAGGAACTTTAAAGAAAACAGTTCTGTGGAAATATAACTCCCATATCATACAATTCACTCATTTCAAGTGTACAATTCAGATGTTTTTATATATTTACACATATGTACAACTATCAGAGTAAATTTTATTTTTTTAATTATTATTATTTTTAAAGATTTCTTATTTATTTCTTTGACAGAGAGAGAAATCACAAGTAGGCAGAAGTAGGCAGAGAGGGAGAAACAGGCTCCCTGCTTAGCAGAGAGCCTGATGTGGGGCTCAATCCCAAGACCCTGGGACCATGACCTGAGCCAAAGGCAGAGGCTTAACCCACTGAGCCACCCAGGCGCCCTTTAATTATTATTTTTAAATATTTATTTATTTGCGCAAGCACATACACGCTAGCAGGGGGAGGGGCAAAGATGGTAGGAAAGACAGTCTTAAGTAGACTCCGCACAGAGCATGGAGCCTAATGCCAGGCTCAATCTCACTACCCAAGATCACCACCTGAGCTGAAACCAAGAGTCAGACACTTACCCAACTATTCCACCCAGGCACCCCTCATCAGAGAAAAATGTTAAACCTCAGTAAGAAACCCTGTACCTTTCAGCTATTCAGCTATCATCCCCTCTTCACCCTCCCCCACTCCCATTTGCCACACCACACTAGCCCTAATCTACTCTATAGATTTTCCTGTTCAGGAGACTTCATACAAATGGAATTATATAGTGTGTGGTTTTTTTTGTGACTACTTTCACAACATTTTTAAGACTCATCAATGTTGTAGCATATATCAGTATTTCATTTCTTTTTATGCTCTAATAATATTCCACTGAATAGATCTATCAGTAATTGATTATCCATTTGTCAGATGATGAACATCTGGGTTGCTTCTACGTTTTGGTTACTACAGCTACAATGAACATTCATGTTTAAGTTTTTGTGTGTTTTTATTTCTCTTGGATATATATGTAGGAATGAAATTGCTGGGTCATATTATAACTCTACATTTAATTTTTTTTAATTTTTATTTTTTCTCTACATTTAATTTTGTGAGGAACTATCAAACTGTCTTCCAAAGACAGCAGCTGCACCATTTTACATTCCTAATAATATATGAGTTCTTTAAAAAAATATTTTATTTATTTGTCAGAGAGAGAGAGAGAAAACACAAGCAGGGCAGTGGCAACCAGAGGAAGAAGCAAGCTCTCTGCTGAGCAAGGAGTCTGACCCCAGGACTCCAGGATTATGACCTGAGCCAAAGGCAGATACTTAAGCAACTGAGCTACCCAGTCATCTCATATATGAGGGTTCTAATTTCTCTAAATCTTCACCAATACTTTGTCTTATTTTTTCTAACTTTGTCTTATTTTTTCTGCGACTCAAGTATTAAAATACTAAAGTTGAAAAATAATACAGGTTGCACTTGGTGGTTACCCACTTTGTCTATCTTCATTCCATTTCTTGCATAATGAAATAGACTGAAACGTGAGTTAGCAAATATTTACATTACATGTACTTTTTTGCTATAACTGCTGTATTTCCCCATTCTGCCATTTATCTTATACCTTCCAAAAGTCAAAAGATCATCAATCTGGGGCTAATATCAGATTTATGCAGCTAGTATGTCAAACAAATAAAAACTATTTTTATAAAACTCAACAATAGCATTCTGAGGTACTAAAATAAGGTGGTAAAAGTATCAAGACTATCTTCAGCATTCTTTTTTTTTTTTTAATTTTACTTATTCATTTTAGAGAGAGAGTACATGATCAGGGACGGACAAAAGGAGAAAGAATCTGAAGCATACTCCGCAGAGTACAGACTGTGACATGGGGCTCGATCCCACAACTATAAGACCATGAACTGAGGTGAAACCAAGAGCTGAACGCTTAATCAACCGAGCCACCAAGGTGCTCCAGCATTCTTAATTTTTGAAAGTCCTTTCTGAATTCACATAATATCTTTTATGTCTTATTCTGACTTTTTCCTCCAAATAAAATGTATTAGATTTATTCACAGCTCAATAAGCAAGGCACATGTCATAGCATAATATGGATTTTATGAAGTAGATTACTTTACTTTTGGGATGGAGAGAAAATTACAAAATTGATTTGATATGAAATTTAAGTACTGGAAGAGAAACGATTTCTCTAACAAGTGCTAGAAATATGGAACTGATTCAAGGGAAAAAAAATTCAATCATTAGAACTGAATGGAAATAAAAAAGTAGAGATTGGATTAGCACCCTTCTTCCCACTGAAACATGAAAGAGAGTGAAGAATAAAGAACTAACCTCTCATCTGAAGGTCAACAACTATTTTGGAGGAAAAGGCTTTAATTTCTTTCTTTCTTTTTTTTTAAATAAAGATTTTATTTATTTATTTGTCAGAGAGAGAGAGAGACAGCACTGGCAGACAGAGGCAGAGGGAGAAGCAGGCTCCCCGCCGAGCAAGGAGTCCGATGTGGGACTCGATCCCAGGATGCTAGGATCATGACCTGAGCTGAAGGCAGCTGCTCAACCAACTGAGCCACCCAGGCGTCCCAAGGCTTTAATTTCTGACTCTCGCTACTTGATCTCTATTTGCTCATCTGTTAATTGAGAAGAATGAACTAATTTGCCTTAAAGATCTAAGAGTGTCCAACTACTGTTTGTGCCAAATTTAACTGCCTATGAAATAAGAATAAATCCAAGTTGCTATGAATGAAAAATGTAGACCTTGTACTACAGTTTTAAACCTTCTTTGGGGTGTAGAAAGGCATAAGGGAATTTTTTGGAATGATGGACAAATTCTAAATCTTGATTATTGTAGAGATTATATGACTATATACATTTATCAAAGCTCACTGAGCTATACTTATAAAATGGGTAAATGTCACTGTAAATAAGTCATATCTCAATAAATCTGACTTTAAAAAAGTGTGCTTTGAAATCTTAATCCTATGTATAAAAAAGCCAATTTATTCTGAATTCCTTGATTCTTTCAAAACACTTAGACACATACCTGTATGGTGCATAGAACTTAAATATTCATTCTGTAGACCATTTTCACTTTTAGTCCTATCGACAACTTTCTGGCATGTAGATTCTCCTTTATTCGATTCTTCATTTTCACTTGCAGTATGATTTATTTTTTTCAGACTACATTTCACACTGCCTATGTTTCTCCGAGAATGAGGGTCACTTTCTTCCTGTTCAGCACTTGAATCAATTCCAGCTACGCAATGTTTTCTGTTTAGCATCTTCTTAATTACAGGCTTGACAGAAGAGTTTTGTGAACAACTGTCCATTTCACTGGCTGAAGGAGAAGAAATACAACTGTCCTCTACAGCTGAACATTTTTGCATGACTGTATTTTCATGGTAATGAGGATTAGGTTCATACTTTGGTTTTTCCAAACCAGGGAAACAAACAACAGCCAAAAACCAGTGTGCACTGTAAAAAACAAATGAAACTACTGAATATATTATTAGGAGAGTTTATTATATTTGGCAATAAATATCAACTGACATATTTTTTCTAAAGTCAACAAACTTATAAAGAATGCCCGATTTTTTCAATTCTCAAATGAATCCACTTGTTTATATGATCATTAATATAATGTCTATTCAAAAAAAATATTTTTTTTTTTTTAGAACTATGTAGCCTGTACTCACTTTTGCAAATAATCCCTTGAACTTTTATTGCTTTTTGAATGAAAAAAATCATTCTTACTTTTAGGCGATTTAAGAAAATATAAATTAGATCACTGTAACTCACCATTCCCATTTCCCTTGACCTATTCATGTCAAAGGATAGGAAACTAGCTCAAGATTAAACTATTTTCAGAAGCCTAAATAGACTAATTTTGAACATTTCCAAATATTGCACACAAAAACTTAAAAAACTTTTACCCCACATCTGTTTTTCTGAAGAATAAAGTTAGGCATCACTTGATGTTGAAAATATTAAATAATTCTTTGTCTTATGCTTATTGAGATGTATATAATTAAAATGAAATATGTACCTATTTTTTAAACATTATTATAAAACCTCAGAATTAGTAGAGTCCCAGCTATCAGGTGTGTACTCCTAATTTAGCTAAATTCAGGTATTACGATTTCTAACAATAGGTTAGAAGCCATGAGTAAAAAGCTGTACAGCTAACATTGGCTAATACTCATTTAATTTTTTTTTTCAAGATTTTATTTATTTATGACAGAGATAGTGAGAGAGGGGACACAAGCACAGAGGAGCTGGAGAGGGAGAAACAGGATTCCCACTGAGCAGGGAGCCTGATATGGGGCTTGATACCAGGACACTGGGATCGTGACCTGAGCCAAAGGCAGACGCTTAACAACTGAGCCACCCAGGTGCCCCAATATTCATTAATCTAATGAGGCATTTTATTAGGGGCTTACTATTTTTTTTAAAAGATTTTATTTATTTATTTGACAGAGAGAGATCACAAGTAGGCAGAGAGGCAGGCAGAGAGGGGGAAAAGCAGGCTCCCCGCTGAGCGGAGAGCCTGATGTGGGGCTCGATCCCAGGACCCTGAGATCATGACCTGAGCCGAAGGCAGAGGCTTAACCCACTGAGCCACCCAGGCGCCCCTATTAGGGGCTTACTATTTCCTAGACAGTGCTATATGCTAGGATACAATGAACAGGCTACAGATGGCGGAGAACTTACTGGCTGAGTACACTGTTTATCATATAAGAGGGTATTCAATAGATGTTTGAGGAGTGAAAAAATGTATTATCTTAACATGAACAAAAGTTATTCTATATTTTCACTTTTATAAAATGTTAAATTCCTCCAAAGTAATATGAAGAAACACTAATTATCTCTTTATCAGATAGCATGAATACAAGGGTGACAGAGCCTGGCTTCATCCTCAGCACATTAAAGGCCAGATGGAGGAATGCTTCACTCCTGTTCTTTATAAACCCTCACTGTCCTATGGACTTAGGTCAGACTAGGGTAGTAGAAAGATCCACATACCATCTTTCTCACTTTATTCCAAGTTTGGCTAACTGTCAGTCACAGCTCAATGTCAGAAAAGTTAAATGTGAAAACATGTTTTAAAAATTGATTAATATGGTATAATATAGTTCTCAACCTGAAGGTACAACACAAGTTCTACCACAGTTTTTAATATTTCTTAGCTATGACAAAAATGTATAAGGCATAAATTTCCTGTTATATACCTAAAAACTAAGAAAAATTCTTTCTTTACCTAGCTGAAAGGAGAAACTTGAATCAGCTATATCTGAGGTTATTTTCAACCACTAAGTGACAGGATTTTACTTTTATGAAAAAAAAAGATTTTAAATTTATTTGACAGAGAGAGACAGCGAGAGAGGGTACACAAGCATGGGGGAGCTGGAGAGGGAGAAGTAGGCGTCCTGCTCAGCAGGACTCAATCCTAGGACCCCGGGATCATACCCTGAGCCAAAGGCAGCCGCTTAATGACTAAGCCATCCAGGCGCCCCATGTGATCCCTTTTAAGAGCAGCTACACGTTGACCTTAAACCACCAGTGGAAGAAGAGGCTAAAACAAGTAATTTCACTTAAGATTGATCAGATCTAAATGCTGACATTTTTGCCTTATCAATTTTTAACAAACAGCTTATAAACTTTAAAGTCTAAGAAACTACCACTACCAAGAAAATCAAAACTAAAACAGCAAAAACACAGCAGCCTATCTAAAATGATTAGTGAACAGAACTATTTGTGGCTTTAGCTCTTCAAAAAAAACCACAACAAAGCAAAACGAGCCCTCAGAATTTGGAGGCTTTTTTTTCCATCTACTAAGGGCATTGGTCTTTTGCAGAATCCTTTACTGATTCTGTATCTTTGTTCATTCTCTTTCTTTCACCAAGATAACTAGAAGCATTTATCATAGCCTCAATCCACCACAGATGCACTAAGAGGAATGTACCTCTATTGCTAGAGTATGTACTTTAAATTTTTATAATTCATATCTGAAAAAGAGCTCTCTTTATCTTCCTTTTCACCTAAGCAGCCAACTCATATGTTACTCTTTATGACAAATTACTGTCAAGACATCTTATTTTTGAGAAATGAAATGAAGAAATTAAGAATTAGTTTTAAACTTGGTTTTAAATTATGACACTATGTTGGACTTAAATATACAGCTCTGAAGAAGCTGGGCTTTATGGCTATCACCAGTGTTTTGACCTAGCCTACCTATCTTTGGCTGGGCTCATTAGAGAGCACAGGTCTTACAATTAACATATGATTTTTAAATAAACAGAATTTGATTATACTATTGAGTGACTCTGTTTTTCACAGTAAGAAAGAAAAAAAAAAAAGAGCACATTCAGAAGCTAGCCTGGCACAGATAGGCTTATTAGACATAAACAATCTTATAGAATACCAACCCCAGACAAATTTACTCTGCAACTGTGATAAATTGAGACAAAGAAAGAACATTTCTCAGTTTTTCTAAGTAAAGACAGACAAGGTCACAATGCAACAACAGCAACAAAAAGACAAATATTCCCTTTTTTTTTTCTAAATGGGTAAATGCTACTTCTTTACCCAAACAATTGCCTCCTTACATCTTCCCCCACTGACCAAACCAAAGGTCAGGTGCTTTCAAACACACTTTTACTGAGAGGATTCATGGTTGGCCACGGTGTGTTTTCTCCCTTAATGCAAGTAATAAACCCAAGGTGTATTCCTGGGAGTTTTTGGCCAGAAGGCATAGGAAAACAGAAAAATGAAATATAAAATCTCTCAAGTCTAAATTGTATACCACGACTATCCTACACGTCATTGTCTCTCTAGTCACTGTGGGGAAAACAAAATATTTAACCACCCCCATTTACCTAGAAAATAGCTTAAAGTAGTCAGCATGGTTTTCAATTTGAGTACATGACATACATTTAGCCATCTTTTTCTCTTTTGGTTAAGAGCCAAAGTGTTTTCAAAGATTCAAAATCCATGTGACCTAGTCATCATTCTGTATAAAGAAATCTGTTCTCTAGGATGTTTGATAGACCACTTTTTAAAAATGATGTTATTCTACATTGGTGAGTAAAACAAAATTAGAAAGATTTCTTGCTAGTACTTATAAAATTCAACATCTTACATGATTCACTAAGAAACTGCAGTAATTTTCATAAAACAAGCAGCATAAATATAGCTACATACACAAATTTCAGAAAGAAGTTTAAAAATGAATTCTTCAACTCATAAACACATTTTCTAAAAATAGCCTTCACATTTACATAAACCAAAGAAAATTATTACTCACGCTTCATTAAGGGGTACAAAAATAAAATCCTTCTCAAAAATATCTACATGACGGGTCCATGTTTTTACTCTCCCATGTCGCTTTTGCTGTATTCTATAAGACAAGAGATAAACTATCACTTCCTGAAATGTTTCTAGTACTTCAGCTTATATGCAGCCATTTATAGATTATGAAGAGTAAGATGTTAACAAATAAAACAGTGTATAAGATGATTTAACAAGTCAGGGGAAAAAAAAAGAACATCTCAGATGGAGCTAGGAATGTGTGAAACTGCCCATCATTGAATCTGCAAGAAGGAATTATTTAATTCCTGCTACTAATTAGGTGAACCAGTGCTACTATTTTTATTACTACATATTAACAACTATATTGAGAAATGTATTAGACCATGGCCTATAATGACTGAGGAAAAGAGAGCACGGAAAATGATCACTACATAAGATGAAATAAAATAGACTATGAGCCAATAGTCAAACCAATCACTATCATCAACTCTAAGATGTAAAATTAGGAACCACTGAAACAGTAGAAAATATTATTTATATTATCCACAACAGCCATCAATTCAAGACAACTGATAGCCCTTACGGCATTCTATATACATCTTTTAACCAAGTATCAGTGCAAATTAGGGCTGGATGCAATCACTATAAGGACAGGAATTATAAACAAACGAATTGAAGGCTAATACATGGAACAGTATTTCCTTAACTTGTTGGAGCAGTATTATCCAGAGAAGTTATCAAAAGTACAGATTCATAGGTTCCTCTCTTAAGTATTAGGAATGGAACATCTAGGGTAAAACAGAGCAATCTGTACTTAGTAAGTATCCAAGTAATTTTTTTTTAAATTATCAGGCATATCTGGGGATTACTGATTTAGATATTGGACCGAAAACCTTTATGAATTCCAGGTATTCTTGAAGTTTTAGAGTATTATAAATTTTATTAATTTTGCTAATTGACAGTAGAATTTAAAAATGTTGTCTTAATACAGTGCTTTTTTCATTAACTTAAACTTGAGTTACTACATCTGTTAAATATTTTCAGAGCTTGACTTACGATAGATTAGTTGTTTCGTGAAGATTTCTTCTTTCTCTCTGATTAAGGCGTTTATAGAAAAAAGAACTGAATATATGAATTCGGTCAGCTTCTTCTTTCTTCAGTTTTTCAAGCACCAAATATCTATTTTATTAAAAAAAATACAAATATAATGAATTTAGCTGTTTACTTTATACTAAAAGTCAGTAATCAAATATCTGTTTAGTCAATATCAACCTTTCGTAAAACCGAGATTTTTATTAGCAAAATTTACTGCATATTCTAGGCAATGGTAACTACTGGATTATTTTCAACAAATGAAATGCTTGAGAGTAAAACTATGATTTGCAAGATCTGATCTTGAAGACTCAAATAAATAAAATAAAAAATAAAGGAGAAATAACAACCACCAAAGAAACAGAGAATTGTAAAAGAATATTATGAAAAATTATGTCAACAAATTGGACAACCTAGAACAAATGGGTAACTCCTAGAAATATATAACCCTCTAAAACTGAAGCAAGAAAGAAAAGAAAATTAAAACAGACTGATTACCAAGAATAAAACTGTAATCAAAAAGTTCCCAACAAACATCTAGGACTAGAATACACTGGTGTATTCTTCTAAAACTTTAAGGAAAAGTTAGTAACTGTTCTACTCAAACTATTCCAAAAAATAAAAGAGAAAGTAAAGCTTTCAAATTTATTCCACAAGGCCACCATTACCCTGTTACCAAAACCAGATAAAAACACTACCAAAAAAAAAAAGAGAGAGAGAGAGAGAGAGAACTACAGGCCAATATCTCTTATGGAACATAGATGCAAAAGCCCTCAACAAAATATTTGCAAACCAAACCCAACGATACGTTTAAAAAAAAAATCATTCACAATGATCAATCTGAATTTGTTCCTGGGATACAAGGGTAGTTTAATATTCACAAATCTATCAACATGATACATCACATTAACAAGGGAAAGGATAAAAACCAGATGATCATGTCAATAGACGCAAAAAAAAAGCACAGGATAAAGTATAATATCCATTCATGATAAAAACTCTCAACAAAGTAAGTTTAGAGGGAATATACCTCAACATAATAAAGGTCATATGTGAAAAACCCAGTTAACATCCGATTCAATGATGAAAACAGAACTTTTCCTCTAAGATCAGGAATAGAACAAGGAAGTTCATTCCCAAAACTTTTATTTAATATAGTACTAGAAGTCCTACCCACAGCAATCAGATAAGAAAAAGAATTAAAAAGCAGCCACATTAGTAAGGAAGAAATAAAACTTCCACTATTTGAAGATGACATGATACTATATACAGAAAACTCTAAAGACTCTACCATAAAGAGGCACCTCAGTGGTTCAGTTGGTTAAGTGTCCAACTCTTGATTTTGGCTCAGGTCAAGACTGAGCCCACATTGAGCTCTGCACTGGGCATGAAGCCTGCCTAAGATTCTCTCCCTCCCTCTGCACCACCCTTCTCCCTCCATCCCTAAAAAAGAAAAAAAGAAAAAAAAAAAAAAGACTCTACCAAAAATCTAGTAGAACTGATAAATGAATTCAGTAAAATCAGGGAATGAATTTAATCTATAGAAATGAATTTAATCTATAGAAAACTGTTGCTCATACACTAATAATGATGTAGGAGAAAGAAAAATTAATAAAATACCTAGGAATATCTTTAACCAAAGGAATGAAAGCTGTTAACACTGATGAAAGAAACTGAAGATGATACAAACAAATGGAAAGATATTCCACGCTCATCAATTGGGAGAACCAATAGTGTCAGAAGGTCTATACTACCCAAAGCAATCAACAGATTTAATACAATCCTTATCAAAATACCAACATTTTTTACATAATTAGAATACTAAAATTTGTATGGAACTACAAAAGACCCAGAATAGCAATCTTGAGAAAGAAGAACAAAGCTGGAATAATACAATCTCAAATTCAAGAAATACTACAAAGTGGTAGTAATCAAAACAGTATAGCACTGGCACAAAAATGAACACATACATCAATGGAACAGAATAGCGAGTTCAGAAATAAACCCACACATATATGGTCAATTAATCTACAATAAAGGAAGCAAGAATATACAAGGGGGAAAAGAGTCTTTTCAACAAATAATGTTAGGACAACTGGATGGACCACTTTCTTATACCAGGCACAAAAAAATAAACTCAAAACAGATTAAAGATCTAAATGTGAGATGGTGAGGATGCAAGCTGATGCAGACACTGGGGAAAAACAGTAGGAGGTCCTCAAAACTTAAAAACAGAAGACTCTATGATCCAGTAATTTCACTACTGGGTACTTATCCAAAGAAAATGAAAACAACAATTGAAAAGACATATGCACCTCTATGTTCATCATAGCATATCTACAATAGCAAAGACATGGAAGCAATCCAAATGTTTAGTCATATGTGAATGGATAAAAATGTGGTGTACACACACACACACACACACACAAACGGATTGCTCCTCAGCCATCAAAAAGAATGAGATCTTGCCATCTGCAACAACATGGATGGACCTAGAGAGTACATGATAAGTAAAGTAAGTCAGAGAAAGACAAATATCATATGATTTCACTCATGCGTGGCATTTAAGAAACAAGACAAACCTTAAGAAAGAGACAACCCCTCTCCTCTACTATTAAATATAAAGAACTGGTGGTTGCCAGAGAAGTGGGTGGGCAGACAGAGGAACCAAATAGGGATTAAGAGTACCTTTATCTTGATGAGCACTGAGTAATGTATAGAACCGCTGAACCATTAGACCATTATACACCTTAAACTAATACAATACTGTATTTAAGAAAGTCACAGTGAAAAAAGTTTGTTTCCTACTTGAAGAGTTAGAAAAGAACACGCAGTTCTAGTAACAGTTGAATTAGTTATTTTAATATAGTTAAGTTTAAGAAGAAAGTTTCTTTTTAAATTAACTTCTAAGCATGTCTTGAGACATATAAACATAATATAAATATATTGATAATATAAACAGATTTTTTAAAAAAGATTTATTTTATTTTAGAGTGAGAGAAAGCACTGAAGTGCAAGTGGAGGTAGGGGGAAGAAAGAGAGAGAGAGAATTCCTAAGCAGATTCTCTGCTGAGTGGGGCGTCTGATGTGGGGCTCAATCTCAGGACCCTGAGATCACGACCAGAGCAGAAATTAAGAGCTGATGTTCAACCAACTGAGCCATCCAGGTACTTTATAAGCAGATTTTTAAAAAAACCACGGATTTTGTTAGGTTTCCTTTTTCATTTGGAATACTGATTTGCAGAAAAGCAAAACTTTTAGATAATGTAACTTTTTTTAAAAAAGATTTTATTTATTTATTTGACAGACAGAGATTACAAGTAGGCAAGAGAGCCAGGCAGGGAGAGAGAGGAGGAAGCAGGCTCTCCGCGGAGCAGAGAGCCCGATGTGGGGCTCGATCCCAGGACCCTGGGATCATGACCTGAGCTGAAAGCAGAGGCTTTAACCCACTGAGCCACCCAGGCGCCCCTAGATAATGTAACTTTAATGTAGTTTTAATTAAAGTGCTACTATAATATCAAGGGGCCTCCCGAAAATGTAAAGACTTTCAAGACTATACACAAGGGGCGCCTACGTGGCTCAGTGGGTTAAAGCCTCTGCCTTTGGATCAGGTCATGATCCCAGGGTCCTGGGATTAAGCCCTGTAGGTCTCTCTGCTCAGCGGAGAGCCTGCTTCCTCCTCTCTCTGCCTGCCTCTCTGCCTACTTGTGATCTCTGTCAAATAAATAAATAAAATCTTAAAAAAAAAAAAAAGTATACACAAATACTGTAAAATTTCTATCACAGTGTAAAAAGTAAAGATATAAGTATGAAATATAATAAGCTACAATGTAAAAAAAATACAGGCATTCAACTTATTTTTGAGATCTAAGTATATGCTTTCAGAACCAAAAACTATTTTAAATATAAAAAATTAAATGTTAAAAGTAAAAGGATGAAAAATACATACCATGCAAACAAAAACCAACAGAAAACTGCAGTAACTATATTCATTGTGAACAAAGGAGGCTTAAGAACAAAGACATTATCAAGGATATACAGGAACATTACAAATGACAAAGGGTTGATTCTTTGTCAAAATTCTTTGACAAAAGGTTGAATTCTATGATTCAAGAAACAAACTTGTATGCACCTAAGAATACCCGAAATATATAAGGCAAAATGAATTTGAAAGGAAAAACAGACAAACCCATTATTATACTTTGAGATCCGTGTGTGTGTGTGTGTGTGTGTGTGTGTGTATGACTCTAGGTTAAGACAAATATTTTTAAATTGGCATGTCCTTAAAACAAGGTGATTTAAAGCTGATTCTATTTATTTATTTATTTATTTATTAAAGATTTTATTTCTTTATATGACAGATCACAAACAGGCAGAGAGGCAGGCAGAGAGAGGAAGGGAAGCAGGCTACCTGCTGAGCAGAGAGCCCAATGCAGGGCTTGATCCCAGGACCCTGGGATCATGACCTGAGCCGAAGGCAAAGGCTTTAACCCACTGAACCACCCAGGGGCCCCTTAACGTATCCTCCTTTAAAGCTTTCAACTCCCTTCAATTTCATGGCATAATCAACTATGGATTTCTCTTCTTACCTCTCAAATCCTTCAGAATTTATTCATGAGAATCTCTTTCTTCCCTAACTCTCCAGATTCTGTCCTTTATAGCTCTTTTTCTCATTCTGTATTTCTATCTAAGCAATTTTACCCATTCTCATAATTAAACTACCACTTGCAAAATAAAGCTTCCTAATTCTATATGTCTCCAGGCCAGAATTCAAATGACCTCCAGAACCATATACTCAGCTGTTTATTGGCACTGTCCCTTTTGTTGTATCACAAACATCTAAAAGCAAACTCATCCCTTCCTCCAACAAACCTGTTCTGTTTTTGTTCATTGCTTCAGTCAGTGACAGAATCATTTCGCAGGTCTCACTAGTCAGAAAGCTGGGAGTTACCTGTCAACCATTCATTCCTCTCCTTCTTGATATCCATTCACTCAGTTGCTAAACAACTCTACCTCTTAAAAAAAACATTTCCTTTTCACTCTAATTAAAATGCCTTAATGAGACTTTTTTTTAAAAGTAGGCTCCATGCTCAGCATGGAGTCCAAGGTAGGGCTTGAACTTAACAACTCTGAGATCAAGACTTGTGCTGAAATCAAGAGTTGGAACCAGCTGAGCCACCCATTACCCCTTAATCATGCTTCTTGTATCACCTTAATTAAATTTCCTTAAATCATCCCTCATCAACAATAAATAATTCTTGTAAAAATGATCTTAAGGAAGCTCAATTATGATACCACATCTCTGATCAAAACCTTTTACTCTTTGTAACAATGGACTCTTTCCCCCAAATGGCTGGCTGCAACCATCAGTATGTTATGAAGTCAATTCAGCAGCTTTCAACAACCAGTTCTTCAAAAAAATAGTTTTATGAAATACATTTGAATAAACTAGAAAATACTGGCAAGTGCTAGATACACTGATAGTTCTGTTTTGTTTCATATACACACTCATTTTATATCACAAACCAGTAAACACATACAAATTTATACATGTATAAACACACTGCACATACATGTATATGCATGTGTATACTGGGTCATGATGTAAGCTCTTCCAGGAAAGAATCTTGGTCCCTTCTATTGCCCAACCCCCAAAGAGAATGAAGCACTGTTTTGCTGCTGCGTCTATACCATGTTAATACTTCTGTCAATGCTTTAATCCCGTATTTGTGTTCCCTATAAGACCACAAATTTCTAACACAGCATGTGGTACATAGCTGGCACTAAATATCAAGTAAAATCAAACTTTTGTACTTGCTCAATAGTTTATTACCTAGAGTAGTAACAATTTTTTAAAGGCCTAAAATAGTATAACAGTAACAATACAATAAGCTAGCATTTATGAACATGCTGCATGGGCCAAGTGTTTTCCTAATGCTTGACATGTATTATTTAATTCTCATACCCTTTTAGATGTTACTACTCTTCTCACTTTTTTTATGAGAAAACACAGGTAGAGACATTAAATAATTTCCCAAACATCACACAATAACTTGCAGTGATAGAATTCAAAACCCAAACAGTTCTGATTCTAGAAAACAAAGATATACACTACAGAATGTTAAAAGATATGCTTTAAAAAGGTAGAAAATTAACTTACTTCAAATAAAAGTCTATAATAACATCATTTAAAAATTCTCCTTCACTTAGACAGTGCAGGTCCTCATTAGTAACAGAGATGCCTCCCTTAGCTGGAGGTGGTGGATATACTATCAGCCTGTAACAAAATAAAACAAACAAACAAACAAACAAAAACAAACAAGCAAATGAGCACATATGTATGTGTGTGTGTATGTATATAATTGAAATGTAATAAAAAAGAAAACAAATTTAAGAGCATCACAAATGTAAATCAATATGCTCACTTTTCTACAGGGCCCATGAAGATGGTATGATTCTCTCCAGTTTCTTCATCATCATCAAAAAACTGGAATTCTTGCTTGTTTTTAAGTTGTATTTTAGATTCAAGGGACGCCTGGTAAAGGAAATTATCAGTTTACAAAATCAATTGGGAAATTTTTCAATAAAAAAGCAAGCACAAGGCAAGAATACAATTTAAAAAAGAATTTTAAATGTGAATTTAAAAAGTATATATGATTTTTAACAATTAAAAATAAGAAACAGGCAAAACTAGGGTCCACATTGTTTGTATGTGTAGTTTCTAGAACAGTGATATTCTTCCAATTATTCTAACAATGGTTTATTGGTATCTTGTCTATGATCTCTATCATCCTTATGAAATTGTATTTGTAAATCCAAAGAACAGATATAGTGGTTTCTGATTCTGGGAGTGGAGCCCTTCCTAAGTTCAATGATTAGGCAATCCATGGGGTTTGAGAGCGGAGGCTCAGGGAACATAGTCCAATGAGCTTCAGTTCCCCAGAATGAAGAAGTCCTTAAGAAAGAGCCTTGCATTGAAATTTTATTCTATCACAGGTGCGTTATGGCTTCAGTTGTTCTTTTCTTCCTCATCAATAACCTCTTGAGGCAAGTTCTGCAAAAGAAGAGGAATGGTGGGGCGTCTGGGTGGCTCAGTGGGTTAAAGCCTCTGCCTTCGGCTCAGGTCATGATCCCAGGGTCCTGGGATCGAGCCCCGCATCGGGCTCTTTGCTCCGCGGAGAGCCTGCTTCCTCCTCTCTCTCTGTCTGTCTCTCTGCCTACTGTGATCTCTGTCTGTCAAATAAATAAATAAAATCTTAAAAAAAAAAAAAAGAAGAGGAATGGTTCCCCTTTCTTCTATTCTTTTCGTCAACCCACTAACTGTGTGAATAGCTCTTCTCCAGTGAGACCTTGCTCAGCTTCACCAAGACTGTGCCTCGGATAGCCCTATTTCCAATTTTTAGGCAGGATGAAAGATTTTAAGTACTTCTAAATAAATTAAGTCAGTAAAATTCAGTTGCAGGGTTAGGGGACAAATTTATGTTATTTAACATTGTACTATGTGTTATAAGATTACAAAGCTTTTGGCTTCAGAGTTATCCACTATATGATTAGTTATTCTAGAAATGGATACATATGTTGATAGTCACAATCAAATAGCATGTATTCTTTGTTTCCCAAATTTTCAACCATGTATGCACATGTTACATATGTACATGTACATATACACATGTACATCAAGGATCAAAATTCCTTTATCTGTATTGAAGTCAATGGCATCACTGGGAACCACTACCAAATTTAAGAGTAACAATCAATTTGAATGTAGCAGCATATGAACATGTATATTCAGAGTGGGGGCGGGGGGGCAGAGAAAAAAGGATGAGAGAAAAAGAAAAGATTAAAAGGTAAGAATACAGTATGGAAAGGAACACTGCTTCTGAAACTTATACCAAGTTCTGTTTGTGTCACAAGTTACCTACCCGCCACTAATGTTTTGACACATAGTTTACAAATCACATATAAAAGCAAATGATTCTGAAATGGAATTAAAAAGATCTAACTCCAAAATGAGCAGTATGATAATGAAACATATTTCACTTTAAAGTTACCCATTATTTAAAAAACTAAAAACATAATTACATTTTTAATTTTGTTTTCTTTTTGCACACAACTTCCTTTGATGCTCTCTTCATAGGTTCTTGTACAGGCAACAAGTCTGCTATTGGCTTCTTCAAAGGGAATTTTCGCAAAAAAATTGGACACATTATTCTTTATGCCAATGTCAGTAATGATACTTTCAAATACCATATTTGCCTGAGGATCAAGGCCATTTTGAAAAATTAAGATTATGTACTGTTCTTCCAAATCTGAAAAGAAATCAATATAACTTTAAGTCTAAAAGAAAAAAAAATGGGCAAATAGATATTAGGAAAAGAGTAACAACTACTTGTTTCCAAGGGTATCACCAGAAATCTGGTGTAAATGTTCAAATTACTGTTTAATATACAGTGGATATGTAACAAATACTGGAATAAAGACCAGTGACAGTGTCACCTAACAATGTCACCTAAAAGTTATTAAGAAAAAGGAACCAGAATATATTACCCTAGCAGCAAATTTAATAACAAATCTATTCATGGATGTAACTAATACATTTCATCTAATAGGATCCATGTATAGTTTTAAATATATTCCAATTAACATTTTGTCAAACACAAATAAGAAACTGCCAGGTTTATTAATAGCTCTAGAGAACTTAACTGAAAAAATAAAATAAAATAAAAAAACTACTGTTCACTAATGTACCGAGTCTTGCAGCTTTAATAGTAGCTATCATTTATTCATCATTAGGCTAAAGCAGCAATGACTGCTGAAAAGCATTTACCTTACAATTAGTCATGCTATGTCATAAACATTAGAAGTTAAGGGAATCAAATTAGAGAACTCCATCTATTATTGCAGAAGATGAAGACTTATTATATGAGCCAGCAAACTTCCTATTCAAGATGTTTCAAGGATTCTAAAATTATATGGCTGATTTACACTTAGTACTCCTACCAGTGCATTAAAAATTTTCATTTTACTCAGATTACAGTGTTAAAATAAGGAATGCAAATCTTTTTTGAGTTTTAACCCATTTTGAAAACTTTCTAAATGGGTAAACCTGGGTTTCACCTTTAGAAATTCTACTTTCTGTGGGCTTTTCCCCTCATTTATAAAATGGTAATTATATTATATAATATATATATATAAATACAGGTACATAATTATTCTTACAAGATCACTGTAAGGACTGTAGATAATACACATCTAACACATCTATTAAAGCACATGCACACTGTGCTATACAATGCACTGTATTATTATAATGTGTTCTACAAAACTTACTTGTTAATTTATTTGTTCCCTTAGAATCACTGCAAACTTTATCCTCCATATTCATTTGCAGTTGCATGCTCAGCTTTTGATAAACTGCTGGTATTGTCTGAAGAAACACGACTGGCAATTTTCGGACATTACACCATTCACATTTAGTTAGATCAGAGGTATTTAAAGTAATCCCTACAGGATCATTTTCTGGTTCTGGGGGAAAATAAATGGAATCAGAAAAGGAATCAATTCTTAAAATCATGAACGGAGGAAACTGTAAGGAAATACAAGTTTAAAGTTAACCACATATTTGCTACGCTCTAAAAATATTAAGTGTTGTGAGAAATAAAAAATCTTTATAACTATCTTAAAGAAGCTTCTACATGTTTTCCAAACGAAGAGGATTCTAAAGAAGTATACTTATAAAATTAAACACAGGTTTTATGTTGTTACAAAATAAAATTACACTATTAAAATACATGCCCTTTGTTAAGAAATATGTAATAGCTAATCATCTTCATGAACTCTATGAATATTATTTAATATTTTATTCCTGCAAAGTGTTTTATTGTAAAGAAAGCTTTAGTGAGTAAAAAGACATAAAACAACCTACCTTCTAGCTGTATCTTGATAAAATCTAAACAAAACTAAAAAATAAGATAAATTAGTACCAATCACAGACTTATGAAGATTTTGCTACAAATACCCTAAATGACACATTATTTGAGAGGCTACAGAGGGCAAAAAAATGAAATCATCTACCATATACTTAAATATGAGATATTCCCCCCATGCCAAATTATCTTTCAGAAAGGCAATTTCATCTTTTTATTCAAGCACTTAGAACAATTCTTACATTATTGGTTTATTTCTTAGAACTCCAAAGAGATGTTGACTGAATATCACAACAAAATCCTAAATACTCCTTACCTAGATTCACTATTAAAACTTTGCCACACCTACTCCCCATTACTCTATGTACATACACACCTCCCTTTGTTAAACCAGCATAAAACAAGCAGAGGGCATCATGATATTCCAACCCCAAATCCTTCAGCATCTATCTTCCAAGAATGACATTCTCCTACACAACCAAGACTGCATTACCACACCTAAGAAAACCAAGATTAACTCTATCCAACATACACTTCTTATTCAAAATTTCCCAGTTATTAAAAATTGTTCTTTATTGTGTTTTATTTTACTTTAAGATTTTATTTATTTAACTGACATACAGAGCACAAGCAGGAGGAGCAGGAGAGGGAGAAGCAGGCTCCCCACTGAGCAGGGAGCCCAACATGGGGCTCAATCCCCAGACCCTGGGATCATGGCCTGAGCCAAATTCAGATGCTTAACTGACTGAACCACCCAAGCACCCCTCTTATTGTGTTTTAACTTCTCCAATCCATGATTCTGTCAAGGTTACATTTGTCTCTTTTGTCTACCCCTGTCAGGACTAGAAATATGCCTTCTTCTGTTCTTCATAACATGACCTTTGAAGAATCCAGGCTAGGTTCAGCAAAATATACAACATCTTGAACTTGTGTTGCCTCATTGTAAAATTCAGGCCACACATTTCCACCTAATACAGCATATAGGTGAGTTTTGTACCTCCTACTACACCATACTGGAAGGGATATGATGTCAGGCTGCCCCATTACTGATACAAACTTAATCACTTGGCAAAGGCAATGTGCCAGGTCTTTCCTCTGTTAAGATATACTTTTCTCTTAGTACTTGAATGGTAATCTGTGGAGAGATACTTGAAAGCTTGTGAATATCCTGTTCCCTAATAACCTTTCTGCTAATGGCTTTAGAATCCACTGGATATCTTGCCTCAATCAGTTATTATTGGTAGTCTAAAAGGTGATTTTAAAATATTTATCTATTTAAGAATGAGAGACAGAGATAGTGATAGAGAGCACTAGCTGGAGGAGAGGGGGAAGCCGGTTCCCCGTTGAGCAGGGAGCCCGATGTGGGGGCTTGATCCCAGAATGCTGGGATCATGACCTGAGCCGAAGGCAGCCGCTTAACCAAATGAGCCACCCAAGCACCCCTAAAAGGTGATTTTCTAACTAGATTTTTAACATACAGAAGACATATTAAGCCCACTATATCCTGAATTAATACTCACTGTGTTGTGTTAAGAGAATGAAAACATAGACAAGAATTTCAAAATGCATTTAAAAATAAATTGGAGGCCATTTGCAATGATGTGGATAGAGCTAGAGTGTATTATGCTACGTGAAGTAAATCAGAGAAAGATAAATAACCCTATGACCCACTCCCGTGGAATTAAAGAAGAAAACAGATAAACATATGGGAAGGAGGAAAAGAAAAAAAAGGACAGGGAAACAAACCGTAAGGAAACTTTTTTTTTTTTTTTTTAAGAGCGAGAATGAGAGGAGTAATAGAGGCAGAAGGAAAGAGAAAGAATCTTAAGCAGGCTCCACACCCACAACCCTGAATTCATGACCTGAGATGAAATCTGAAATTGGATGCTTAATCAACTGAGCCAGCCATGTGCCCCCAAACCACAGGAGACTTTTTTTTTTTTTCCAAGATTTTATTTATCTGAGAGAGAGAAATCATGAGGGGAGAAAGAGAAGGAGGGAGATGGAAAAACAGACTCCCCGCTGAACAGGGAGCCCAACATGGGGATCCATCCAAAGACCTCAGGATCACAACCCCAGCAGAAGGCAGACACTTAGCTAACTGAGCCAACCAGGCAACCCACCACAAAAGACTATTAACAATAGAGAACAAACTGAGTATTGATGGAGGGAGGTGGGTGGAAATGGGCTAGATAGGAGATGGGTATTAAAGAGGGCTTGTGATGAGCAATGGGTGTTTTATGTAAGTGATGAATCACTGAACTCTACTCCAGAAACTAATATTGCACTATATGTTCACTGAAATTTAAAAATTAATTAATTAATTGAACACTCCAGACTTTGGACATAATTGGCCTGCCTCATTCGATAGAGCATGCAACTCTTGGACCTCACAGTTGTGAGTTCAAGATCAACACTGGATGTGGAGCCTACTTAAAAATAAGTAAGTTGGATTGATATATGGAAAGACTAATAGATACATGAAAAGCAAATTTAGTAAAATCCTAATGGCAGAATCTAGCTGGGAGTTTCAGGAGCATTATTTCAACTCTCCTGTTTAAAAACTTTCACAATGTAGAAAAAGGAAGCAAAGAAATATAAAATAAATTTAGTAATTATTACAACTACAAAGTCTAGCATGTCACAAAACACACCTTCTAAAACCTGTCTGAAGATAATATGTTAAATGGGGACACCTTACTTGCAGCTTGGGAACATTCCAACATACAAAGAAGCTGAAGTTACATGCTTTAAAAATTATGTCAGTTGACTCAAAAAGTAGCAGTAAGGATGACATAAACACTAAAATGGAAGCATTTATATAACACTGGCATATGAGATGTAAAAAGAAGCATGTCTAAGTATCTGTCATGTAAAAATTTGTGTGTAACTAAATTACAAGTAGACACTAAGCTATTTCACCATCATCTCCAAGAATTTCTAAATTTAAGTTAGGTGAAACCTTCATTTTAGATCTTCTCAATTTTCTCACTGGAAAAATGAGGAATTGAATTATATTTGAGTATATATGGTATTCCTAATAATGTAAGCAAATTCCCTGTAAAACGAAAGTATTTACACTTAAAGGCACTACTTTTTAAATAAAACTGGCTGGCCCACTTGGTAGAGTATGTGACTCTTGACCTCAGGGTCCTAAGTACAGCCCACAATATGTATAGAGAGCTTACTTAAGAGTAAAAGAATATAACATAGCACAACAGGGGCACCTGGGTGACTTAGTTAGTTAAATGCTTGCCTTTGACTCAGGTCATGATCCCAGAGTCCTGGAATCAAGCCCGGCATTGGGCTCCCTGCTCACTGGGGACTCTGCTTCTCCCTCTCCCTCTGTTCCTCCTCCTCCCCCGATTATGCGCTCTGCCCCTCTCAAATAAATCTTTAAAAAAAGAATAAAAATACAATAAAAAGATTTAAAATCAGCACTTCTAGATAGTACCAATTCTTCCAATCTTCCAATGAATGAATTTAAAATAATTAAATTACCCAATAATAAATGAGATTTGATAAAGTACATAAAACAATAAAACATTTAAAATCTGAAAATAACGATGACATGGCAGGTAAATCATTTCATTATAAAACCTAAGGAAGTTATATTCAAGAAGAAAATGTCAAATCATCTTTTTTTTTTTTTTAAAGATTTTATTTATTTTTTAGACGGAAACACAACAAGAAGGGAACACAAGCAGAGGGAGTGAGAGAGGGAGAAGCAGGGCTTCCCGCTGAGCAGGGAGCCCAATGCAGGTATCGATCCCAAGACTCTGGGATCATAACCTGAGCCAAAGGCAGATGCTTAACAACTGAGCCACCCAGGTGTCCCTCATCTTTTACTTAAAAAAAATTTTTTTTTAGAGAAAGAGAGTGAAGAGAGGTGTGTCGGGGGGAGAGAGAATTCAAAGCAGGTTCCATGCCCAGCTTGGAGCTTGATGCAGGGCTCAATCCCATGACCCTGAGATCATGACATGGGCCAAAATGAAAAATTGATGCTTAAGTGGCTAGCTACCCAGGTGCCCCAAATCATCTTTATTTTTAATACGTTATCTGAAGAAATTACAGATTAATTATTCTTCATCAATGAATGTTCTCTGGAACAATTCCATGGTACAAGGAAATTTAATACCACAGATTACAATATTCCACATTATAAACACAACTACTTATTGGCTGAGATATTTCACCTAGCATTTAAAAAAAAACCCTGTATGAACACATTTTATATTATATATACTGCCTTTATTTTTTAAAATTAAAAAAAAATTGTCTTAAGATTTTATTAAAAAAATATTTTATTGGGCGCCTGGGTAGCTCAGTGGGTTAAAGCCTCTGCTTTCGGCTCAGGTCATGATCCCAGGGTCCTGGGATCGAGCCCCGCATCGGGCTCTCTGCTCCGCGGAGAGCCTGCTTCCTCCTCTCTCTCCCTGCCTGCCTCTCTTGCCTACTTGTAATCTCTGTCTGTCAAATAAATAAATAAAATCTAAAAAAAAAAAAAGATTTTATTTATTTATTTGACAAAGATAGAGTTCACAAGTAGCCAGAGAGGCAGGCTCCCTGAAGAGCAGAGGGCCTGATTTTCGGCTTGATCCCAGGACCCTGGGATCATGACTGGAGCCGAAGGCAGAGGCTTTAACCCACTTAGCCACCCAGGCGTCCCTTGTCTTTTATTTCTTAAAATAAACTCATGAAGTTAGTTTCCTTCACTAGATCATATATAACCTAACATGCAACTTTCATGTAAAAAACATTTCACTCCAATTTTAATGTAGTTTTTTTTTTTTTAAAGCGATATCTAAGACGCGTGGAGAGAAGACCTTAAATCCTAGATCAAGTGTCACATGTTCTACAAACTGAGCCAGCCAGGCGCCCCAGTGCAGTTCTTATTAGGCAGCCTTAAGACCAAAAATGCAACTTTCAACTAAATGTCTAAATTATCAGCAAAACTTTATGATACTGAAAAGTTCTGAGTAACAGTGTTAATGTGGGGCAAAGCCATAAAACCTACAGGGTATCCCTGAGAATTTTTGAGGTATTTTGACTTAGAATGATATTTTTGTTAATGGACAGAAACCAGGAAAGACAATCTAATATGAAGACTTGTAACAAAACATAAATTTCATAAATCCCTGGCAAGCTTGATGTATGTTACAACAGTACTGGGTACTGGGTACTGTAGTCTATATGTAATTTGCTTTAAATCTCTGGAGTACTTTTTTTAAATGCTGAGAAGCTGGAGTTAATAACTAAAAAAAAAAAGAAAGAAAGAAATCAGGTTTCCCATACAGCTTTGCTCTAAGAAAGAAATCAGGTCTACAGTTCATTTTCTCCTATACTAACTTATAGGTCTTTTTCTTCCTTTCAATCATCTTGTATCCCGAAATTATGACTCCTAGAAAATAAATAACTACTACTTACCATAATTTAAATAATAATAAAACTACCTTATAACTTTCCATATGTAATACAATATATGTTCTTAAAGACTCTGCTTTGTGTATAAGAAATAATACTAGGGGGGCACCTGGGTGGGTCAGTGGGTTAAAGCCTCTGCCTTCGGCTCAGGTCATGATCGCAGTTAGGGTCCTGGGATCGAGTCCCGCATCGGGCTCTCTGCTCAGCTGGCAGACTGCTTCCCTTCCTCTTTCTCTGCCTGCCTCTCTTCCTACTTGTGATCTCTGTCAAATAAATAAATAAAATCTTAAAAAAAAAAACAACAGGAAAAGAAAAAGAAATAATACTAGGGGACCGGGTTTGAAAGAATAGATGAAAACAGGTATCTGGGGACACAAAGTTAAGTCATTATAAAATAAAAGGTACAAACTAAGTGCAGTGCTATAGGAAGATTAATCTACCAAAAATGTGTAGAATACATTGGAAAAAAGAAAAATGACTAAAAAGGCTGGTTAATGCTGGTTAAATGTTATGTATTAAAATTTCAAATAGAAAATATGTATTTGAATTAGACTGGTGGCAGCAGAATTAACAGGTATGACGAGTCCTTTGGGCTTTATGGACACCAAACTAGTCCAAAAGCACAATGTCTCTCGGGTGGCAATTTATTCCAATAATCTACTTCTAAGATTCTTAATGTTGTAAGACATTTTTCTGCAGCCCCCAAAGCTTTTGGATCCTTCTTTCTCTCATTATTGTTCTTTAAAATACTCTTTTCGAAAAAAAAAAAAAAAAAAAAAAAAAAAAAAAATACTCTTTTCGGGGGGCGCCTGGGTTGGCTCAGTGGGTTGGGCCGCTGCCTTCGGCTCAGGTCATGATCTCAGGGTCCTGGGATCGAGTCCCGCATCAGGCCCTCTGCTCAGCAGGGAGCCTGCTTCCCTCTCTCTCTCTCTGCCTGCCTCTCTGTCTACTGTGATCTCTCTCTGTCAAATAAATAAATAAAATCTTAAAAAAAAAAATACTCTTTTCGGGGCGCCTGGGTGGCTCAGTCATTAAGCATCTGTCTTCGGCTAAGGTCATGATCACAGGGTCCTGGGATCAAGCTATAGCGTCAGGCTCCCTGCTCAGCACGAAGCCTGCTTCTCCCTCCCCCTCTCCCCCCTACTTGTGTTCCCTCTCTCAGTGTCTCTCTCTGTCAAATAAATAAATAAAATCTTAAAAAAAAAGAAAAGAAAAGAAATACTCTTTTCATGCAGTGAGCTGGCATGAGAATAAAACAGTAACATACTGGTTTTCTAACTTAGTGAGAATAAGTATCTTTCTGTGATGAGTATGTACAACCTTGAACATTACAAGTTTTTACCCATTGACTTTTATTGTGAGAAGCTGTTTATACTTGTCTATATTCTCTTAAAGCAATTTGAAATCTTGAAATAATTTTTAATATCCTATTAAGTTAAACATTTTAATTTACAAATTTTAAAAGATTATATTTAGCCTTAGCTATGGAATTTTGAATGTCATAATTGGTACAGTAAAAAGTTTAAGAATGTACTTACAATTACAGGCTCTATTAATAGCCGGAAGAGTGTTCCTACTCGTATACTTCGACAGTTTAAAATGACACTGTCAAAGGAACTTTGGCAGCTTAAAGATACAGGATCAACTAAAGTTTCTTGAGACGTCACTTTACGACGTTTTAGAGGTGTGTTGACAATAGAATTACCAAACTGAAAAAGAAAAAAACGTTTTCACTTAATTAAGCAACTAAAGGCTGCAAAACTAAGTACACATATGCAAAGAAGATGCAACATAAAAAATGTAATTAACAAAAGATTTTACTTCAACAGGGGAATAAATATTTATTTCATATAACAGAAATCCTTCCTATTTCATTCAGCTATACCTTACCTAGTCATTACATGAAATTCCATTAGTAGCACAGCATTGAGAAATGGTAATTTGGAAATCAGACTGCCTAGGTTCAAATCATAGCTATACCATCTTTTAATTATCTGACTTTTAAAACAATAGTAACTCCTTAAGGTTTGATTTCCTAAACTGTAAAATATTAAGAGCATCTATTCAAATGAGGTAATGCATACAAGCAGCTTAGCACAGTTCTTCATGCACAGCAAAATGTTAGATAAAAGCTGGCTAGTAATAGTGGTAGTGCAGGGTTATAACGTTTGGATTAAATCAGCAATTTTTGGGGTAAGATTTTATTTATTTATTTGAGAGAGGTGAGAGCAAAAGAGACCACAAGCAGAGTGGGGGTGTGAGAGCAAGGGCAGAGGGAGAGGGAAAAGCAGACTCCTCGCTGAGCAGGAAGCCTGATGCAAGGGGGCTGAGATCATGACCCTCACGGAAGGCAGCCCCTTAACTAAGTCATCCAGGCATCCCTAAATCAGCAATTCTTTGGGAAACAGGTACTTAGGGGAATGGTTATTTACAAAAGGATTCTTCTTTATATATTTGAAAATGTTAAAAGTACTTGATCTGTTAAGTTCCAGTCACTTCCACATGCAAAATAATCATAATAAATTATTTTGAGTATATAATTTAATGGTACTGAAGTTATGATAAAAATTTTATTATCACAAGACTAAAAATGGTCTTGATAGAAAGCAAGAAAAAAAAAAATCTCCTGCATAGAGATAGACACTGTTCTCCCACTGTCCCCCTAGAGACATTTCTATGATGTATGACATAACATACATATTAAAACAAAACACACACACACACACACACACTCCTGCAAACTGCTTTTTCAAGCTTATTAACAGATTAATCATGAATATTTTCCCAAATTATTAATAGAAACCTGAGGTTTAAAAGCTTTTTTCTTTAGTTTCAGAATTATTTCTCCAAACGAAATGTTATTTAGGTCAATAATAAACACATAATTTAAGAGCTGCTCCAGTTGAATCCAAAGTGGAGTGATTGAGTCTAGAAGTGGGTGGTCCATATCGTCCCAAGAAGCCTCTAAAAGAGCATTCAGGATCCCTTATCGTTCAGTGTGCCAGTCTGAAAGCTGTTCACCCACACATTCCATCATATGGAAATCTATTATTTATTTAATTGAACCCTCCTAAGACCTCTCTGACCTTACCCCATGACACACTATTCTCCAAGCATTTTTGCAACTGAATCATGGTATATGTAAGTATTGCCAAATTGCCTTTCAACATAGCTGTACCAATTTACACACTCAACTTTCCATTTCTCCAAACACTAACCAAAATGAACACTATTATATACTTAAAAATTATCAACAATCTGACAGTTAACAAAGCATATTTTAATTTCATTTTCAATACTTCATCATCTATCAAATTCAGTTTTGGTGTTTTGGTAAACTGTATTTTCCATTCAATAAAACATATTCATCTCTTCATTTACTATTTTTGCTCGGCTAAAATGCTTGAAAAGGCATTCCCAAAATTATATTAAAAACAGTAATTCATATTTTTCTATCATCATTATATCATTATAGATACTTTGTTTTCATTTGTTTTCCATCTTAACAACCAAATGTATGTTTCCATATTTTTATACTGGTAACAATTCCTGATACATGTATACACATATGTAATTTCTTTTAACATACAAGTATTTTTTTTAAAGTTCTTTTTATAACAATAAGAAAATATGCATATATTTCTGTAACTTGGTATTCCTACCCACCAATACCATGTAGAAATCCTAAAAGTCATTTATACAGCTCTATTTCTTACCCAATGGCTGCATAACAGTCTACAGTACAGACCATAATTTCTTCAGCCATTTCCATATTAATAAACAAGATTTTGTTTGCATTTGTTTGCCAATAATGTTTACATATACAGTCTTAGATATTCCCTCTCTGTAGTGAGAAGTTTCTTTTGAGATTGAGTTTAGGGAATGAGTATTTTGGTCATTCATTACACATTCAAAAATTTTAATAGATGTTCTTATAATTGCGTTCCCAAAAGACTATAACAACTTTCTTTTCCACCTGCAAAATAGAAAAGCACCCTTTCCCTTGGAGTCTAGCCAGCAGTCCATATTAATCAATTTTGTATTAATTTTGAAACTGTTAAGTTCATTTGAATTTTCTCCCCTTTTTGTCTTTTTCTACAAACATTCCTTTCTAGATCTATTTACTGACATAATTTCTCTTATCTTTTGCCACCTAAATATTTTGAAATTTTTATGTATTAAAATGTAAAATAAAACACAGCAAAACAGTATCACAGTATAATACATCCAAGTTAAAAATGACTTCTCCCTGGTCCACTAGATCATACAAATATAGTTTTTCATACTTATATTTTACTATAAAGTTGATACTGTTTCTTCCTGTTGAATTTTTCATTTTAAGCTTTTAACTTAATTGAAATTGATTTTTGTATGTTTTAATATTCTTTTAAATAATCTTCCAATCAATTATTTTAAGCCCCACTTAAGGAATAATTTATCTTTTTCTCCTAATGACATTGCTAAATTTCCCTCTAAAAAAGTATTTACATTCCAAAGGGGGGACTTAATCTGAATAAATGTCAATAAATGTGAAAAGTACCTGGTCTTTCATTCTTGCTTTTCTTGGCAATGTAACTGTATTTAACTCTGAATCTGCTGGAATGCTTCTTAGTTCATGCTCTACTCTACAGATATTTTCATTTAGTGCTGCTTCTACTTTTCCAGTGGATGGTGCTGGGGAAGAACATGCTGAATCAGCAGGTTGAGGAGATATGCTTTCTCTTCTGTTAGTCCTGTCATTGTCATCATCATCATCATCACTGGACAAAATTACTATAAAGAAAATGTTAAATACTTCAGGTATTTCATTTCTGTCAGTTAAATATGTAAATATTTATACCAAAGCAGGAAATATACCAAATTTGCTTTGGATCTCTTCCAGATCTCTTCCAGAATTGAGATTAATAAAAACGAATGAAGATACAATCCATTCTATCTGATGAAAAATTAAATTTGGAGACAATTAAAAATGAAGACAGCATAAGAAACTGGCTTTTAAAAATAGAATATATAAATATGTAATTATTCTGTAGTCCATTACCATCACCCACACAGGAAATATACACAAGTTACAGCAAAATTTAAATGTTTATCATAGATCTATTTCAGAGTTCTAGAAAGTCTCAAGAATGAAGATAATCTGCATACAAATTGTTCAGAAAATGGCATGCATTTAAATGTATGTGAAATTCCATGTGACTAATTTTATTTCACACAGGAAATCACTAAAATCATAATTGGTCCTTGGGACAATGTGGACCAGTGTGCACTGCTCAGTAAATTCTGTGGAGTAAATGACTGTGGGCATGAGAAGATATTAAGAAGGGAATTTGCTCTAGACCTTCTACTCATTATTGGTTTTATCAAACCCATTTTTATATTACTCCCGAGAGCCACCCACAATGCACTTGAGTCAAACCCTAACTCCTTATTACGGTTTATAAATGTACATAATCTGGTCATTGCCTACTTCAATTTTCTTACACTACGCCATTTCCCCCTCTTTCTGCTCCAGGCACACCATCCACTTATATTCTGTTCCTCAAACTTCACAACTTCTTTTTGTCTAGACTGTAATTCCCCTAATACTTTGCATTTTTGTCATCAAATAGCTTTTTGATTGACTACCCAACTTAAAGTAAGCGCATAGGTACTTGGCATATTCACAACAAATGATATACATTTTCTTTTGCTTTTTTGTTGTAGATGTTTACTTGCTCTCTCCCCACTACATATAAACATGAGAGAGCAGAATCACTGCCTTGTTTACTGCTGTAGTTCCTGAGTCTAAAAACCACCTGGAGAAGAAAAAGAATTCAAAAATCATATACTGAAGAACACATAACTTGTAGAAGCGATTTTCTTTTTTGGATTCCCACGTGTAAATGTTTAGTTAATATTTTTTGAATAATACACATGCCCCAGAAAACCACAATCCCGGCATCACTCCATTTGTCTTTTTTATTTTGCTGTCTAGACTCAGGAGCAAATGCTAAACTGGATCTTTTCAGAAATATTTCATTAACAAGCCAGATTACTAGGTCTAAGCAGATTTATACATATTTGAAAGTTAGGGTTTTTTAATTTACTATTTAGCTCAGTTTCTCTTCTCTGTGAAATTAGGGTAAAAAATGGCACCTATTTCAAAGAATTGTCACAAGAACAAATGATTTAATACATAAAAGGTTTTAGCACAGTGCCTGACATATGTAACCTTTTAAAAAAAGCTCATGAACTGCATCATTTATTTACAAAAAAACATACAGAAACATACATATGAAAGGGGAAGCAAACTGTTCTTTTTTTTTTTTATGGTGCTTCAGGGACACTAAAACCTCTATATCCACTATAGAAAAAATTCATTTAAAGCCCCAATGCTGCAGCAGATAGAATTATACTACATAGTTCTTGTTTTATTAACTTAAAATAAATGAGGATTGTGCTCAGTGACACCATACTTGCAAAGCAAATAGGAAGTGTGCAAAGACACCATATACTTAAAAATCTTGTTCTCATAGCTGATTTCATTCTGTATATAGAATACATTCTATGTGATACATAAGATTCTACATCAGCATCTATGATGGACAAGTTGTGTCCCATCAAAATTCATATGTTAAAGCTCTAACCCCCATTACTGTATTTGGAGATATAGCCGATAAGAAGGTAATAAATGTTAAATGAGGTCATAAAAGTGTAGCCTTAATCTAATAGGACTGGTGTCCTCATAAGAAGAAGAAATGCAGAGATTTCTCTGTGCAAGCATAGAAGAAAGGCCATGTAAAGACACTGTGAGGAGGTGGCTGTCTACAAAGCAATGGCACCTTGATCTTGGACTTCCAGCTTCCAGAAACATGAGAAAATAAATATCTGTTGTTTAAGCTACTCAGTCTACAGTATTCTGTTACGGCAAACCAAGCACACTAATACAGGATCTTTGTGCTTATACTCCATCTTGTTCCTATAGATCCTTCTTACTTCATTCTTACCACACCCTTCTCCTTACTTCATTCTGGGCTCTCTTCAAAAGTTACTTATCAAAGGTGTCTATTTTACCACCTATCTACAATAGCACCCTTCCTCATCTTGACACCTAACAATTATCACTCTCTATTCCTTGGACCTTGCTTCACTTTTCTACACAGAATTTATCACTACTACTTGAGACACGGTACATTTTATTTATTTCTCCACCCAGGACCTAATATAAGTTTCATTATAATAATCTACTTTAACAGGAATACAAATTTAAGAATGATTAAGTAGATAAGGAATGAAGACTTTAGAACCAGAAAAACTTGTTTTATTAAAATCTAAACTCCAACAGTCCCTAAATATATAATATCAAGAAGTTAATCTCCTTAAGCCTAGACTGCCTCCTTTATAAAATGGGATATATTCATGCCTACCTCACATGATTATAAAAACCAAAACTGGTTAGTGAATATACCTTTATCAGAAAGCAAGGCATACAGTATTCAATAAAAGATATTTTTGATTATTAATACAACATGTTCTTAAAACATTTTTCTCTATGTTTTAATGGGAAATACTTAGTCTTCATTTTTCCCCCTTTTTTGGCGGGGGGGGGGGAAGAAATTTATGCTTTATGGTTTTAATTCGTGGCTGATATGGTCCTAGGTTAAAAATCTAAATAGTAAACCACTTGAGGACCTCAAAACCACATAAATTTATTTTGTTTTTTTACTTATCACCTTAGCCTTATTTATTAACTTCCAGTTCTCTCATCCTAGAAATCTCCTCTGGATGGTAAGTTTCTTATATAACATTTGGCTCAGTAATAGTACCCAGTAACTACCTAGTGCGAGTTTTCTTCATATCTAACCATTAAAATGTAAAAACTTCATCATTAGAAAAGATTCAAATGACATTAACAATATTTAATATTGTACTGGTATAACATTAAAATGCATCATAAAATATTGATCAAATACCAACACCAACATAATATAACCAAATGTTGGTTGTACACTCATCACACAGCAATCATTTTTTAAATTGAGTTCTCTTCTTTTTCCCCTTAAGATTTATTTATTTATTTGAGAGAGAGCGAGCACAAATGGAGGGGCAGGGGGAGACAGACAAAATCTCAAGCAGACTCTGAGCGTGGAGCCTGATGCTGAGTTCAAGTTCATGACTTTGACTGAGATCATGACCTGAATCAAAACCAAGACTTGGACACTTGATCAACTAAACCATCCAGGAACCCCTGAGTTCTTTTTTAAAAATAAGCTAATGTACTGGTATGAGCTAAGGTTTTTACATTGAATTGATTTAAAATAGAACTTGACATATTTCCCAGGTTAAAATTTTTTAAAGAATTTTATCCCCTTTTATTCAACAGTTTTTAAAGTAATGATTTGGAATCTAAGCAACCTCCAAAGGTAACCAATGGAGAGCTTTTCTTTTGGGAAACCAAAGGGGATACCATTATGAGCTAATTAATTTTAATATATTTGACATATTTCAAATTTTCATTTTCATTTCATTTTCAAATTTCATATTTGACAGATGGTAGTCACGATACCTTTTGTGACCTAAGTAGTCCCATTACTGGTCAGTAGGAGCCCTTTCTTTTTAGCTCCTGTGTCTTTTTCACATGTCCATAGTCGTTTTTTACTGTTTCCAATGCTTCCTGATGTGAGTAGATGATCTAGATCTATTAAACAGACTCCTGCTCTGGACTTGGAGTCAGCCATTTCTCTGGAAGTTCTAGTTACTTTTAGTGAGAAATGGTATTCAAAAACACAAATATGGGAACTAGGATTGTTCAATTCTATAAGAGAATACATTATAATAATCTCACACTATTATCTCCAATTTGAATTTAAAATTATGTAATTTTTACTTCTCTGATTTTACTTTTCAACTCTTTAAAACTGAAAATCTTGGTTTCATATATATATTCATAATACAATTGCTTATTTGCTTTATCAATATATGTGTTTAAAAGTAACAATACCAGTATTATTATTAACAATATTACTAAGTACACTTAGGATTTCTTTGCAGTTCTACTTAACCTTAAAATGTATCACATTAGGAATGTATAGCCACAGTATTAATTTAAAATTCATTCGAAATAATTCTGTGTGTTAAAGCCACCAACTAGATATATAAATAGGTTCATTAGTTTCATCTTGGTTTTGATTTTTTTTAAACTTCCAATTTAATTTTGTTTTATAATCATATAAAACATTTACATGGTTCCAAAGTCAAATCTACAAAGAAAGAGTTTGGAAATATCTAACATCTATCCCTAATTTCTACATTGTTTACTCCCTTCTAACCAACTACTTTTTAAAATTAGTTTCTGGTATATCTTTCCATTAAAAAAATCCTTATATTCATTCTCTTGCCCCTCACAAACAAAGGGCAGCACATACTCACTCTGATCTGTACCTTGCTTTTATTCATGTTATTAAAGATCTTAGAAATCACTCTACAGAGTATTAAGTGAGATCTTTCTCTCCTTTTACAGCTCTGTATGCTATAGTTTATTCAATTACTTTCTGATGCCAGACTTTGGCTACTTATTATAAACAGGACTGCATTTCATATGCACACATATATGTACCTATGTCTAAAGGCAGGAGAAAGATTTAGGGGAAGAGTAAAAGTAAAGGAGTAAAAGGGAACTAGTTTTCACTGAGCCCTTTCTGTGCATATCAAATATTTTATTTACTGGGCTATGCTAGGCAGTTTAAATTTTATTTTATTTACTTCCTCAAAAACACTGTCAGGCAGAAAATAATCCATTTACAAATCAAAGAGATTAAATTAACCAAACCAAAGTTAGAAAGTTGGGCATAATTGGCATTTGACCTATGATTAATTGGGGCCAAAGTCTGTGCTTTTCTTTCTTTTTAACTATTTAAGATGGACAGGATGAGAAGAAAGTCAGTTATTTTCCAACTACATGGACAGTTTTAATCATCTACCCAAAAAACATGTTACATAACTGACACAAGAGATACCTATTAAAACTACACTTCTCAAATATGCTCATGCTCACATTAAAAATATATGTAAAAAATACTGGATTGATATAAGTAATACTAAAGGGAGTAAAATACTTACTTGGATCATTTAGGTCTGACAGGCTTGTTTTCCTTTCTTTCAGGTTTGTGATTTTGGCTACTTTTGCCCTAGATAAAATGACTTTCCCATTAGTCTGTAAATAATTCTGTCTACTATCATCACAATTCACAATAATATCAACTGGAATCTTTCCCACACTGTTGCCATAAAACTTCTTGGATGATAATGCTGTGTTTTGTGACTTCTGTCCTCCAGAATTCTGATGAATTGATGTTCTTAATAATGGTCCAGAAGATTCACTCAAAGTTATAGCTTGTCTGCAATTTCTTTGCAAATCCTTAGGAAAAAGAATACCACAACTTTGGCATTTGGTCTGATTTTCTTTTTCTTTTCCACATTTTGGACAATATCCACACTGTTTAGAAACCTTAAGTTCCAAAAGAATAAAAAAAAAAAAAAGACTTTGCATTTTATTTCAACATCATGGAATAAAAAGTAAGATCTCAAAATTAAGTCTCTTACTCCCCATCATTATCACCAAGGCTACCATAAAATACTAAATGCGAAATACATCATGTTACTTGGGATTTAGCTTCAGGATGCTGAAAGGAATTTTTGGGACCATCTAGTCCAAAAGTCTTCACAATGGGCCATGCATACGTCTTAATGGCTACATAAAGATTTTCTATGTCATACAGAGCATAAATAATCTTAAATATCTAAATCCTCAACTTCCACATATCATTCCAAAACCTGACTTGATTATGCCTCTGACGGAAAGTTATCTCCTGCCAGAACTGTTCTCATAGTTTTAAAAAAAGCCCAACTTCCATTTGAAATATTATAATGGCATACTGCCCTGGAGTATAAAAACCACGAAACCAAACAAAAGAACAATTTTAAATGTTGGATAAAATCAGTTCTAAATACTGTTTAACAAAAACTTTTATAAGACAACTGATTTTTAAGACAGTGCTTCAAAAATATTTTAAGGATGGCCTAATCTAGGTTACAATTGTGAGATTATTAAAAATATTTTTGATGGTAGACCTTCAGGTGATCTGGGGCATATAATTTAGGAGTTCAAGGATTCTTTTCATACTCATGTACTTATTTACGTGAAAAAGGTTCTTTAGCACATATGACTATAAGAAGGAAAAACATGAAGAGATGTTGAATCCTGTCTGAATATGCAACATAATCTTTATTCATGGACATAGGAATTGAGGAAAACAATGTCTCTAATTAAAACATGAATTTCTAATAATTTTACTTTTTATGTCAAATAGATACTTATCAAACTATAATACAATATTAATCAAAGTCTACTATTAATCAAAATAACTCAATCAAAAAATTTTCTTAAATATTTCAAGCCTTATAGGAAATAAGTGGATAAATACATCTAGCAGTGAGATGATAGAGACTGTAGTTACTAAGTGCTATAGTATTTGGATGCTACCAGATCCATATAAGAAGTGAGTTAACTACTCTATTTTAAAATGTTACTCCTTTCATTGTGTCAACTACTACATCCAATGTACCCATTTAACTTGAAACAAAAAATCCTGAATGTCAAGTTAAAAATACCTAAGAGAATACACAGTTGTTTAATAAAGTCTTTTAGGTGACAGAAATCATCAAGCAGTTGCAGGATTGACCTTAAGTGGTAGTTATATATGATCACTTGTGTAAACATAAATTTCAAAATTCATTGAGCTAAATGCTTAAGTTCTATACATTTTATTCTATGTAAATCTTTAACTCAAAAATATGTAGAAAAAATTCTAAAACCCAGCATTCTGTCTTATCTCCTTGTTTTAAAGATGGGAAAACTGACAAAAATTATTTACCTTGTTCTACATGACCCACAACAAAGCCGTTCTATTATATCATGTTACCTATTCAAGAATCTACCCCAAATAACAACAAAGAATAAAATCAAGCTTCAACCAAGGCAAAGTTAACTTAACAGAACATCAGCTCAATATCTTAGCATAGGTGAATTAAAAGAAACAAAACAAAAAGAAACAAAAACACTTTCTCTGCCAGTACGTAGCAGAATTCAGTTATACTACTGGTAGAGTCTAGGTCTAAGGAATTTATTTTTCTCATAGGACTTTTGGTAAGTCTCCGTGTATTTAGGACACACAGTTAGCAGGCAAAGTATGCAAACAACTGGTTAGACACAAATATGGGACAGATTATCTAACTCCCAAATTTTAGCCTATCATCATAAGGCAAAAAATTAATAGTATAGTTAAACCTTAAACAACACAGGTTTGAACTGCACAGGTCTACTTACATGATGATTTTTTTAATAAATACAGTACAGTACTATAAATGCATTTTCTCTTATGATTTTAACATGTTCTTTTCTCTAACTTACTTTATAGTAAGAGTACAGTATGTAATATAACATGCAAAATATGTGTTAGTTGCCTTTGTTGTTGATAAGGCTTCCAGTCAACAGTAGATTATTAATAAAGTTTTGGGGGAGTTGAAAGTTGTATAAAGATTTTCAACTGTTTAGGGGATCAGTACTTCTACCTCATGTGTTGCTGAAGGGTCAACTGTATATTAATAAAATAATGCAATTATTCACTGACGAACTGCAAATGGTTGGCCATGTTCCACTGCACCTAAAAGGCAAACTCATAAATAAAAGACTAGTCTCCATTTATATACCACCCTGCACTAAAATACCTAATTGTCTAAGAAAAAAATATAAACTCTACTATTTTCATAATGAAAATGATCAAGTTGGATATTGACTGACTCCAATTATTCACTGTCTGTAATAAAGATTAATAGGACATATTTCAATGAACAGACCCCATGAAAAAATAATACTTCCACATATTTCCTTTTATAAAATTGATATTTTATAAAAGGTATACAATTGATATTAATTTTATTTATTATTTATTATTTTTTATTTAATTTAAATAATTTAATATTTTATGAAATATTAATAAATTAATTAATAATAAAAGATATAAAATTGATATTAAATAGAAAAGGTACATACTATTAAAGTTTCTGATATTAAAATACATAATGAAATACACTGTGAGCCTTCCATCAGCTAAGAAACACATACCTTGGAACTACTTGCAACAATTAAAAACAAAATGCAGGTTAACTGAACCAAATATATGTTAAATTTTTCATGATAAAAACCAGAGTTTCGGAATTTTATCAACCTAGTGATCTCAAAACCAGAATCTCAGTACTGCTCAATTACTTTTAGTGAAGTGTGTATACAGTCCCATTTTTCCATAACAATTTCATGTTAGATACAATTTCTTTTGGAAAATAAAGACTAATTAAAGATTCATTTTCCCCCTGTTGGTAGGTAGACTTTTACAAAATAAAGTAAATCCAAATCACTAATACATATTATCTGCTAGGCTTTGTACATAAATAATAACCAATTACACTTAGTAAGAATGAGCCTGTCTCTATTGAGAACCAGAGACATCATTTTTAGAAAATAGTCTTAATATGTAAAATCTCATCAAATACCAAAGACTGTGTTTCCTTAAGCAGCACAAAGCATAGCATTTCACAAACTACATGTGGGAGAAAAAACCCAACTAATCTTGTCTAAGAATTAAAAATTACATAGAGGGTGGCTAGAATCAATTCTTTATGTTTGCTAAGAACAGAATAAGAACAACTGGCATAGAAGTGAAAAGTAAAAGGAAGATTTATTTTGGATGTTAAAAATATTCTGAGGTTTTCAGCTTGCATGCCTAGGGAAGGATGGTGTGTCTTGGGGAAAAGCTTTTGTCTTTTCTCTTTCTTCTTCACCTGAATCAAGCAGTGGGCAAGGTAGTGTGGAAATGCCAGTACGGCCTAAGCTTAGCTTAGGCTGGTATGCCAGGAAAATAATGAAATAAAAAGCAACTAAAATCAATAAGTAAATACACTGGACATGATGGAAGTCAGGTTTCTCAGTCAGAGAAGGAAGTTACAAACACGAAAAGCGGTAAAGACTAAGATAAACACTGTGGTTTTAGACTAGAATAGAAATTATCAGTATGAATTCATGAATTTTATTTTATTATTTTGGCACGGAGGGCTTTTTAAATTTTTTTTCCTCAACTCAATCTCAAGGCAGCTCCAGATGAATTCACGGATTTTAACATATACTAAATACTAACATATAAACACACATATATTTACTAGTTTTGTCCACTGAGAGGGCCTATAAACATGATACCAAGTAGCAATGAGCATAACCTAATAGGAACAATGGGTCCTTGGAGAAATGAATGACTGTAAAACTGAGACAGAGAAAATACAAAGAAGTCTAGACCATCTGGTTACATCAAAAATTAAAGGCAGTACTCAAAGAATGATGTGGATGTGTAAAAAAAAAAAAAGAGAGAGGAGCCAGCTTAAATAACTTCCCAGGGGACAAGACTGGAACAATTTAAGCATCAAAATAATAACAGTGACAGAATGTAACTTTTTAAAGTAAGAATCCATGTTGTGCCACCTACACTTCAATTAAAAAAAAAAGGAATCTATACATCTGTGCTGATATAAAGGAATACATTAAGTAAAGATAAGATAAGGAAACCCTCTACCTTACAGTAGCTCATCCTTAATTCATGAGCTACTGGTAGAGTACCTACCTTACACTAACTCATCTTATTAATAAATAAGAAATACCCACTAATTAACTTTACAGTGGACAAATCTAGGAAAGTACATCTTAAGATAAAAGTTATAATGTAAAAATCAACATTGTATACATTCTGATACAATGTAATAAGATTACAGAATCACTTCAGAGAATTTCTGAAAAATGGATGAAGAAATCATGAAGAAACATCATACTTTCCACAATATCAAGGTGGTGAAAGACACGGAAAGACTAAGGAATTATTCCAGATTAAGGAAGACTGAAGATCATACAATTAAATATAACACAATCCTGAACCGGATCCTGTTCTGATAAAGGACATTAATTAGGTGAAATTTGAATGGGGTTTGTGGATAAGACAGTAATTTTGATCCATGTTAATTTAAAAATTTTGACAGTTGCACTACAATTATGTAAGAAAATGCCTCCTCTCTACCCCCTGCCTTTTTTAAGGAAACATGCACTAAAGTATTAAGTGTTAAATGGGCATGATGTCTGTTACTTATACTCAAATGGTGCAGAAACACACACACACACACACACCACACCACACCACACCACACCACAGAGGTAAGGGGGAAGGAAGGCAGGGAAAGCAAAATATCAGATGTGGAAAACTGGAGAATCTAATAGAAGAGTATATGGCAGTCTTTTTGTTATTTCTTCAATTTTTTGTAAATTTTAAGTTATTTCCAAATATTTCTGGTTGAGAGCTATTATTTGGAGTATGTTGCAGGAAGGCAATGATCAATTGTTCTCAGAAGGCAGGTATTCTACATTTTGGATAGTGAAAAAAAAATGACATAACGAAGGCAGAAAAGTTTGCTTAAATAACTTTTCTAGGTCTTTTTTAGGGTTGTTAAGAAAAGATCACCTAGAATTTAGTAAGTACTAAAAATAATATTGATAAAAATAGCAACTGATTAACAACAAAGAGTAATTTCTCCACCCACCTCTAAATCAGTTAAACATTTTTTTGAAGCAGGAGACAGAGCAGGTGGAGATGTATATGTGCTACTGTGACGTTTCTGTGGTACCTTCCTTTTAATTTCAGACTCCAGGTGTGATTCAGACTCTTCAGCTTTCTTCATTACACGATCTAAAGGAAGGAGAAAAAAACAGAAGTACTGAAATTAAATTTAATAAACTCATCATCTTTGCTTATAAACAATGCTTATTTATATTGTAAAATTCTTATGTTTTGGTTAAAATAAATTAATGCTTCACAGTCTATATAATAAAGAGTAACCAAAACTTGGAAGCAGGGAGAGAAGCCTGAGTTAGAGGATATGGAACTCACTTCCTCCCTCAGGCACCAAGGCAACAACTACATACAATACAACTCACTCTGAAAATGACCTTAAGATTACCAGAACAGATCTTCCATAGTAAAAAAAAAAAAAAAAAAAAAGGAAAAGGCACATTGAAAAGGAAGGGTATGAGGGCCAGTGGTACAGTCTGGAACAAAATCCCCTGCAGGCAACCCCAAAGTGGGAAGGATATTAGTCCTCATTGAGGAGTGAGGGGATCAAGTTAGGCACCCTAACTCTGGGAATCCAACCAAGAAGACAAGCCACCATAACACCTAGCTTTGAAAATCAGCAAGGATTAACTCCAAGAGCTTTGAAAACCAGTAGGCCCTAACTCTGCAAAAGCTGGTGGACTATAAGTAAAAAGGACTCTGCTCTTAAAGAGCTAGTGCATTATATCACTTAGCACTTTGAAAAGTACCTGGGTTATACATGAAAGAGATTCATTGACTAAGTTTAGGGCAGGTATGGAAGGGACAGGGATATATAGGAGGTTTCTCCAAGAATAAAAATACTGGGAAGCACCATTTTTCTTGCACTTCAGTCTAGCTGACCAGACACTCGCAGGAGCCAGTTATAATACTATCTATCTACCTTACTATAGTGCACTGCTTACTCCTCCCCAGTATTTGCCTGTGGATCCACCCTGACTCGAGCAGCCAAACCCCATGTGTGCCTCCAAAGCACCTGCCACAACACCCCACCCAGTGAGCAACCCCTCAGGGACAGTGCCTCTCCTACAAGCACACTCACAGCAGCTGCAGCTGTACCTCTCAGCCAGGTGTGCCAAGAGCTAACCCTATCCATCAGCAAGGCCACCACAGCCACAGTCAGGCCTCTCAGCCAGCCCTGCTCACCAGTATATCCACAAAAGTCATGGTTTTGTCACAACAGGAAGGGGTACACACAACCTATACAGGGGATACCCCTGGAGGACCTGTTTCTAGTGACTGGGGTTAATGTGCTACCCGACCTCATAGGATGCCTTCTATATAATACCACTGCTTTCAAGATCAGAAGTAGGTGACCTACCCAATACAAAGAAACAAAAACAGAGAGTCAGAAAAATGAGAACACAATGAGATATGTTCCAAACAAAAGGAGTAAGACAAAACCTCAGAAAAAGAACTAAATGAAATGGAGATACATAATTTGCCCAATGAAGAATTCAAAGTAGTGGTCATAAAGAGGTTCACTGGACATGAAAGAAGAGCAGATGAACAAAATAACAACTCTGACATAAAGATAAAAAATTTAAAAAGAGCCAATCAGAGCTGAAGAATACAACAGCCGAAATTAAAAATACATTAGAGGGAATCAACATCAGATTAGAGAATGCAAAAGAATGGATGAACAATCTGGAAGATATGGTAATGCAAACTACCCAAGCTGAACAGTAAAACAAAGAAAAAAATTAAGGAAAAAAAAAAAGGACAGGTTAAGAAATCTCTGGGACAACATCAAGTATATTACCATTCATATTATAGGGGTCCCAGAAGGAAGAAAAAGGGGCAGATAATTTAATTAAAGAAATAATGACTGAAAACCTCCCTAACTTGGGGAAGGAAACAGATATCCAGGTAAAGAAGCAGAGAGAGAACCCCAAACAAATTGAAGCCAGAGAGGTCCATACCAAAACAGATAATAAAATCTCAAAGACTGGGACGCCTGGGTGGCTCAGTTGGTTAAGCGGCTGCCTTTGGCTCAGGTCATGATCCCAGCGCCCTGGGATCGAGTCCCACATCGGGCTCCTTGCTCGGCAGGGAGCCTGCTTCTCCCTCTGCCTCTGCCTGTCACTCTGTCTGCCTGTGCTCTCTCTCCCTCTCTCTCTGACAAATAAATAAATTTTTAAAAAAAATCTCAAAGATTAAAGATAAAGTGAAAATCTTAAAAACAGCAGGAGAAAAACAAATAGTTACATAAGAGGAAAACCACATTAAGGCTACCAGCTGATTTTTCAGCAGAAACTTTGCTGACCAGAAGGGAGTAGTATGATTATATTCAAAGTGGGAAAAACCCATAACCAAGAATACTTTACTAGGCAAGCTACATGTTCAGAATTAAAGGAGAGCTAAAGAGTTTCCCAGACAAACACAAGCTAAAGAAGTTCATCATCACTAAACTACCTTACAAGAAATGTTAAGGGGACTTCTTTTAAGATTTTACTTTTATTATTTGTTGAGGGAGAGAGAAAATGCGTGAAAGTGAGCACAAACAGGGAGGGGCAGAAGGAGTGGGAGAAGCAGGTTCCTCACTGAGCAGGGAGCCCAATGCAGGGCTTGATCCCAGGACCATGGAATCAAGACCTGAGCTGAAGGCAAACTCACAACCCACTGAGCCACCCAGGTACCCTGGGACTATAAAAGCTTGTGCACTGCAAATGAAACCATCAACAAAATGAAAAAGAAACCTACCGAAGAGAAGAAGATATCTGCAAATAATATTATTTGATAGGGGATTAATATCCAAAATATATAAAGAACTCATACAACTCAAAATCAAAAAGACAAATAATCCAAATAAAAAATGAGCAGAGGGGGGAGTCAAGATGGTGAAGTAGCAGGCTGAAGCTACATCAGGTGGCAGGAGATCAGCTAGATAGCTTATCAAACCACTGTAAACACCTACAAATCCAACAGGAGATCAAAGAGAAGAAGAACAGCAATTCTAGAAACAGAAAATCGACCACTTTCTGAAAGGTAGGACTGGCGACGGGAAGATAGACTGCGGGGGAAAGCGCCAGCTCCCAGCAAGCGGCAGAGCAACGGACCACTAAATCAGGACTTTTAGAAGTCTGCTCCACTGAGGGACATCGCTCCAGAGGCTAAACCGGGATGAAGCCCATGCAGGGGCAGCATGGCCCCAGGTCCTGCAGGGTCACAGAAGGATCGGGGGGTCTCTGAGTGTCGCAGAGCTCGCAGGTATTAGAGCGGGGAAGCCGGCTACAGAGACAGAGCCGAGGAGTGAGCTCTCAGCTTGGGGTTACCTTGAACCGGTCACAGACTGGGTGAGCTCGGAGGGCAGCCAGAGGCCAAGGAGACAGGAGAAATTGAGTGCTTTTCTCTGAGGGCGCACTGAGGAGTGGGGCCCAGAGAAATCGGCTCTTCTGGGCTGGAGATTGGGAGGCCGCCATTTTCATTCCCGTCCTCCAGAACTCTACGGAAAGTGTTCAGGGAACAAAAGCTCCCAAAAGCGAACCAAAGCGGATTACTTAGCTTGGCCCCTGGTAAGGGTGGTTCAATTCTGTGTTGGGAAAAGACACTTGAGAATCACTACAATAGGCCCCTCTCCCAGAAGATCAACAAGAAATCCAGCCAAGACCAAGTTCATTTACCAAGGAGAACAGTGGCATTCCAGAGGAGAAAGCAAAGCATGGAATTCATGGCTTCCTCCCCATGATTCTTTAGTCTTGCAGTTAATTTAATATTTTTTATTTTTTTTTCTTCTGCTAAATTTTTTTTAACTTTTACCCTTTCCTTTTTTAACGTTTTTTAACTAGTTTATCTTAACAATATCATTCATAAAAAAAATAATAATCTTTTTTGAACCTTCATTATTATGGTCATATTTTATCCTTCACTGTATCTAACTTTATTTTTTGTATACACATAGGGTTTTTTCTTCTAAAAAATTCTTCTAATAGAACTAATTCTTCTAATAGAACAAAATATACCCTAAATCTACTTCCGGGATTGTTCTAGTCCACAGCCCGAGCAAATTTCTCTCCACTTCCTTTTTCTTTATTCTCCCAACCAACTTACTTTATCAACTCCCTTTTTAGAAATTAAAAAAAAATTTTTTTTAAAAATCTTTATACGCATATTCCATCCCTTCATTGTGTTTACCCTTATATATGTTTTTCATTTTTTAAAATTTTGGGAGGTAGTTTCTTCCAAGAGACCAAAATACTTCCAAATTAAGTGGGTGACCCTGTTCTAGTCACCAGTCTAATATATAGATATTTTTTCTTTTTTATATTTTTTATATTTTTTCTTTTTCTTTTTTTTTTTTTTTTTAATTATTTTTTCCTGAACTTCTTTTTATCGCCTTTCTTCCCCCCACGATTTGGGGTCTCTTCTGATTTGGTTAAAGCGCATTTCCTGGGGTCTTTGCCACCACTTTAGTATTTTATTTGCTCCTTCATATATTCTTATCTGGACAAAATGACAAGGCAGAAAAACTCACCACAAGAAAAAGAACAAGAGGCAGTACCAAAGGCTAGGGACCTAATCAATACAGACATTGGTAATATGTCAGATCCAGAGTTCAGAATGACAATTCTCAAGGTTCTAGCCGGGCTCGAAAAAGGCATGGAAGATATTTGAGAAACCCTCTCTGGAGATATGAAAGCCTTTTCTGGAGAAATAAAAGAACTAAAATCTAACCAAGTTGAACTAAAAAAAGCTATTAATGAGGTGCAATAAAAAATGGAGGCTCCTAATGCTAGGAAATGAGGCAGAAGAAAGAATTAGTGATATAGAAGATCAAATGACAGAGAATAAAGAAGCTGAGCAAAAGAGAGACAAACAGCTACTGGACCAGGAGGGGAGAATTCGAGAGATAAGTGACACCATGAGATTAAACAACATTAGAATAATTGGGATTCGAGAAGAAGAAGAAAGAGAGAGGGGAGCAGAAGGTATATTGGAGAGAATTATTGTAGAGAATTTCCCTAATATGGCAATGGGAACAAGCATCAAAATCCAGGAGGTGCAGAGAACCCCCCTCAAATTCAACAAGAATAGGTCCACACCCCGTCACCTAATAGTAAAATTTACAAGTCTTAGCGACAAAGAGAAAAGCCTGAAAGCAGTCCGGGAAAAGAAGTCTGTAACATACAATGGTAAAAATATTAGATTGGCAGCAGAATCCACAGAGACCTGGGAGGCCAGAAAGAACTGGCATAATATATTCAGAGCACTAAATAAGAAAAACATGCAGCCAAGAATACTATATCCAGCTAGGCGATCATTGAAAATAGGAGGAGAGATAAAAAGTTTCCAGGACAAACAAAAACAAAGAATTTGCAAACACCAAACCAGCTCTACAGGAAATATTGAAAGGGGTCCTCTAAACAAAAAGAGACCTTAAAAGTAGTAGATCAGAAAGGAACAGAGACAATATGCAGTAACAGTCACCTTACAGGCAATACAGTGGCACTAAATTCATATCTCTCAATAGTTACCCTGAATGTAAATGGGCTAAATGCCCCAATCAAAAGACACAGGGTATCAGAATGGATAAAAAAACAAAACCCATCAATATGTTGCCTGCAAGAAACTCATTTTAGACCCGAAGACACCTCCAGATTTAAAGTGAGGGGGTGGAAAACAATTTACCATGCTAATGGACATCAGAAGAAAGCTGGGGTGGCAATCCTTAGATCAATTAGATTTTAAGCCAAAGATTATAATAAGAGATGAGGAAGGACACTGTATCATACTCAAAAGGTCTGTCCAACAAGAAGATCTAACAATTTTAAATATCTATGCCCCTAACGTGGGAGCAGACAACTATATAAACCAATTAATAACAAAATCAAAAAAACACATCAATAATAATACAATAATAGTAGGGGACTTTAACACTCCCCTCACTGAAATGGACAGATCATCCAAGCAAAAGATCAAGGAAATAAAGGCCTTAAATGACACACTGGACCAGATGGACACCACAGATATATTCAGAACATTTCATCCCAAAGCAACAGAATACACATTCTTCTCTAGTGCACATGGGACATACTCCAGAATAGATCACATCCTGGGTCATAAATCAGGTCTCAACCGGTATCAAAAGACTGGGATCATTCCCTGCATATTTGCAGACCACAATGCTCTGAAGCTAGAACTCAATCACAAGAGGAAATTTGGAAAGAACCCAAATACATGAAGACTAAACAGCATCCTTCTAAAGAATGAATGGGTCAACCAGGAAATTAAAGAAGAATTGAAAAAATTCATGGAAACAAATGATAATGAAAACACAACAGTTCGAAATCTGTGGGACACAGCAAAGGCAGTCCTTAGAGGAAAATATATAGCGGTACAAACCTTTCTCAAGAAACAAGAAAGGTCTCAAATATACAACCTAACCCTACACCTAAAGGAGCTGGAGAAAGAACAACAAAGGAAGCCTAAACCCAGCAGGAGAAGAGATAATAAAGATCAGAGCAGAAATCAATGAAATAGAAACCAAAAAAAAAAAATAGAAAAAAATCAACAAAACTAGGAGCTGATTCTTTGAAAGAATTAGTAATATTGATAAACCCCTGGCCAGACTTATCGAAAAGAAAAGAGAAAGGACCCAAATAAATAAAATCATGAATGAAAGAGGAGAGATCACAACCAACACCAAAGAAATACAAACAATTATAAGAACATACAATGAGCAACTCTACACCAACAAATTTGACAATCTGGAAGAAATGGATGCATTCCTGGAGAAATATAAACTACCACAACCAAACCAGGAAGAAATAGAAAACCTGAACTGACCCATATCCAGTAAGGAGATTGAAACAGTCATCAAAAATCCCCAAATAAACAAAATCCCAGGGCCAGACGGCTTCCAAGGGAATTTCTACCAAACATTTAAAGAAGAATTAATTCCTATTCTCCTGAAACTGTTCCAAAAAATAGAAATGGAAGGAAAACTTCCAAACTCATTTTATGAGGCCAGCATCACCTTGATCCCAAAACCAGACAAGGATCCCATCAAAAAAGAGAATTACAGATCAATATCCTTGATGAACACAGATGCGAAAATTCTTACCAAAATACTAGCCAAAAGGATTCAACAGTACATTAAAAGGATTATTCACCACGACCAAGTGGGATTTATTCCAGGTCTGCAAGGCTGGTTCAACATCCACAAATCAATCAATGTGATACAACACATTAATAAAAGAAAGAACAAGAACCACATGATACTCTCAATAGATGCTGAAAAAGCATTTGACAAAGGACAGCATCCCCTCCTAATCAAAACTCTTCAAAGTGTAGGGATAGAGGGCACATACCTCAATATTATCCAAGCCATCTATGAAAAAACCACCGCAAATATCATTCTCAATGGAGAAAAACTGAAAGCTTTTCCGCGAAGGTCAGGAACACGGCAGGGATGTCCATTATCACCACTGCCATTCAACATAGTACTAGAAGTCCTAGCCTCAGCAATCAGACAACAAAAAGAAATTAAAGGCATCCAAATCGGCAAAGAAGAAGTCAAACTATCACTCTTTGCAGATGATATGATACTCTATGTGGAAAACCCAAAAGACTCCACTCCAAAACTGCTA